>BGPR01000114.1:1370643-1453652 GCA_013235015.1 Araneus ventricosus
ATTAGTATCTGCGTTGAATGATGTTGTTTCCGATGAGAGGTGTCGACTCACGGGTCGACGCATTGCTGAAAGAGTCTTTATGAGCATATTGGATGATAAATATTGGCCAATGGATTGATTTCTTGTGGAAACAATGTTAATAAAATTTTTTGTCTATGATACTTACTTATTGCAATAATTACTCATTTATTATTATTACATATTGTATTAATTACTCATTTATAATCATAACTTATCACATTAATTAATTATTGTATTAATACTTACTTATTGTATATTATTATTAATAAAAAATTATGTCCACAAACGTTTTCTTTCTTAAACCGAAAACCGGTTTTTTTCAAAAAACGGTTATTTTGTGCGGTTTTAACCGCCAGGTTAAACCAGAGGTGAACAAAAAAATGTTTTTTTTCCAATAACCGCCATCCCTAAACGAGACAGACAAATAAATTTGGTGCGCGCTTTTTACACCGAAATTGTGCATTCCTATCTGCTGGACGAATGCTGGACGAAGTCTTCCTGTCCAGCACGATAACTCAGCAGCGCATTGAGCTGGAAAGTTGAGATTTGGCATATGGTTTTATCTCCAAAATTGTTGATCTTTTTCAAATTTTGGGCCAAATTCGTCATCTGCCAGTCTGTCTATTAGAGTGTATGTGACCTCGATAAAAACGAAACGAAGCTAGATAAATTAAACTTGATGTATGAACTTAACACCAAAACAGTAATACTATTTCAAATTTTGAATCTAGTTGGTCGAAAAGGAGAGGTCTAAAATTCATACTCGATTCTCGTCACTACACATGAATAGACATAAATAATAGACAAAACGAGTCATATTGTGTAAGTATACGAGGGGATAATTAGGGCGATTAATTTTATTCTTTGAAAGAGTAGATGCATTTATGGGGCCCGAACTGTAACGTACAATCACATGGCACGCATTCTGCTTGCTATATGGTTGGATTAGATTATTCTTCATGTAAATGATTTTAAAAACCTCTTAACTGTAATATTAATGTTTTGGACAAACCGAATCCAGCTGAAATATACAACTGTTAATTTCCGGTCGAACTTTTTCTCAATCCAAGAAAATCTGCTTTTCTTATTTTAAAAGAGGGAAAAACCCAGAAGGTCCTTAATACGTGAACATCATATAAAAGATGAGTTTTACATGGGAACATAAGACGCGTGGGCATCTTAAATACGAGTAATGATAATTAAAAAATGGTGTTTGTTCTTTAAGAATGTGAAGCGCCTATTTGAGAAGAATTTCGGATTTTGGTGAGGTGAGCTTTGGGATCTATGTCACACGAGACAGATATGGCTATGATACGCCAAACATGTGATAATTATAAAACTACGTTCCAAAACCTCTATTAGTGCTTTTTAGTGTTGATATATGAAACATGATTAAAAAATATTAAGAATAACCAGTGCATAAATAAAATGAACGGAAACAGGCAAAACGCAAGGAATGGAATAAGGGGTATAGAACACCGTCTCATACCCCCGTGCCTGTAACCGTTATGGCTACTGAACGGTTGAATGGGTATGGAAACATTACCTTTATTAAGAATCGCAAAAAATTACAGATCTGTTAGTTAAAGTGCCGAGGATACACAGATGAAAAGAATACATTTCATACACAATGAAAATAAGCAAACAAACCAGTGTCGGCTCGTGTATTAGGGCTGCAGAGCTGCAGCACTCCCTGAAAATTTTTAAAACTTGTATTTCCGTTTTTAATCTTATTCACTTACTTTTCTACTCCCAGAATTCAATGACTTATAAAATGCAAAAAAAGTAATAAAAAATTGAAAAACAGTCATAAAATGAATCCAAAGGAAGAGAGACGCAGGTCTCAGCTGTAAAGTACTTTGCCCCCGCCTCCGAAATCCGTTCACTGCGTAGAAAATCCGGAGGAAAAAAGCAACCCTTTCTCCCTTTAAATTAGATGGGCTATGGGCTGCAAGGGTGAACAGCTCTGGCTGGCACGGAGCCAACTGAACGAGAAAAGATGCTCTTTTAAATTTTTTTCTTTTTTTTTTTGTCATTCCCACACAAAGTGGCAATATTATTGACTGTTTAATGGGTTCTGGTTTTGGTTCGTGTTGTGTCGACAGAAACACATCTGTTTGATTGATTATTTGCTTTCTCTTGATAGAAGGCTAGATTTCTTTTGAAGGAGATATTCATTTTTGGAAGAGTGTTATGGAGTGAAGTGGGCGAGGAGGGAAGTGTGTATGTGGAGCTATGATTTTTTTTTTCGTCAGCAGAATCGTCACATCAATATTCACTTAACATTCTGTTAGTAGTAAATGTCATATGCTGGTTATTTGTTTGGAAAGCAGAAGATTTTATATCTTGCTTTGGAAAAATTTGGCCTACTGAAAGATAAAGTAGCTTTTTAAAAATGTATTGTCTTGAAAAATATTATCTTGCAGCCCTCCTCGTTTCTGAGCTCACGAGCGGCCACTGAAACAAACAATATGTACAATGAGAATAAAAAATAAGCAAACACTGTAAACACAGGGGGAAGGGTATAAGACGCATATCACTAATGAAAACGTTGAAGAAAACCAGCGGGAGTGGTCTCCCCTAAACTTTCTCGTATACTCCTAACACATGTAGGGACAAAAAATAAGCTAACACCCCTAGCGCAGTGGAGATAAAAAATAAGCGAAATTAAGTCAGTTCCCCGCAAACTCGCTCGGTTAAAAATTTCGAATCTGCTTATTCCCAGAACGCAACAAGTTTTGTACAGCACACGTTGAAACGACAAAACGGAAATAAAATAATCCGAGCAGAATCAGAATTCGCCAAAAGGGAGAAAAAAGAACCAAATGGGAAGAAACGAAGCGCTTTCGAAGCTACAATTTCGTAGACCGCCAAGGTCAAAAGTCAACTATACTAACTTGAGTAAAATAAACGAAACGCTCGCCAACAGAGTCGCAATGTGCAATTTGAACGAAATATGCAATTTGAACACCTTTTTTCCAACGGATTGAAACGAAATTTGAGCACAGATCTATAATTAATATTAGCAAACGTTATAACAATTTTTATTTATCTAAGCCAAAAGGTTTAGGAGATATAATTGTTACAAGTATGCGACTATACAGACCGACAGACAGTCAACCCTGTGACGGATTTGGCCCAAAATTTGATACGGACCTACATTCATGATGATAAAACTGTGTACCAAATTTTATTCGTCTAGCTATTCAAGTTTTTGAGTTATAGTGTTCGCATGACTTCGGACATACAGACAGACAGACTTCCCGTTGACGGATTTTGTCCAACATTCGACAGATACCTACAAATTATGTTTAAAGACCACATACGAAATTTCATCCCCGTAGCTCTAATAGTTTTCGCGTTATCGTGTTCACAGACAGACACACATACAGACATAATTCCAAAATTGTGTTTTTCGGACTCAGGGAGGTCTAAAACGTGGAGATCCGTGAACATCTCGAGTTCGAATTTTTTGACGATTACAATACTTTCTCTTTGTATACTTCGTATACGAGAAAGTAAAAAATGCAAGTTTAAAAACAATCCATTGAAATAGGGTGTATCGAACGATTTTTTTTCAATAAAACTTTATTGTAGTCTAAATACATAGCAACAAAGCAATGGAAAACAAATCATAGTTCAACTTGCCATCTTTTTGCAGCTGAGCCATCTACTGGAGGTACCATTCAGCTGGTTTTAACACAAAAACGTCTTGACACCCTTTTCCCAAATCACCAACATTAGAAAAACGCTGGCTACGAAAATGTCATTGATTCAGAAATGTGATGGTCCGACAACGCCAGATCCGTACTATACGGCGAATGTGATAGAAGTTCGATTCCTTCAAGTTCCTCTAGTTTGCATTTCGACATTCGAGGCTTATGATTGGCTTCGTTTGGTACTATACTGCTGGTGGAGAGTTCTCCCTGGATATACCAAATAAGCAATTTCTACTGCTTATGCATATCAGTTATACTCAACATATAGTGTCCTTGGAGTGTCCAAGTTTTTCTACATGTTTTCGGTTGCTGGTAGTTGGATTCTCCTCTACGTTCCCTTTCACTTCCTAAAGATTCACAGATCCGCTACCACTTCTGGGTTTGATTTCAAGTTTTAGGTAGTAGTGTGTCGTCCTTCCATGCAGTGGCGGCGGTCGGGGGGCGAGGGGGGCGGAAGTCGCCCCCTACTTTTCCGGAAAAAATTAATTTTTTATTTCTCTTTAGCTGCCTAAAACTAGCAATCATAAAAAAGCAATAATACCCGGGAAGGCTAACTATTTTTAAAAATTTTATCTACCCCCTGTACTCCAGGGTACTTTTAGATGTCAGTAAATTTTTCCCCATCACTTTTTTCACCCAAACGCCGCTACTGCTTCCGTGATGCGTTAGAACAAGTTTTGAGCTGTCCGATCACTGATCTTGGTATGCTCCTCAACTGTACGAATTCTGTGAGCAGCTTCATTGGGTTTAAGGGCGAATTTGAAATGATGCTTCAAGATGGACAAACTCTCTTTACGCGTATCACCCATCATCTGATCTTGAAATAAAAGAAAGAAGTCTGGACGAGTATAGAATATAGAGGACATATAATCTTTTATTTAGCATTTCAACCTCAACAACAGCTGTGAGAACGTGCGAGATACAAACCTTGATATGCGAGCATTCAAAAAATAAAAATACTTTTGATATATCTCAATAAATACAAAAGTAGTAACAGAGGTAGAAGTGCACAAAATCATTCCAACCAACCCTTGTTTACGGTTGGTTGGAATGATTATGTGTGAATATCCAGCTCTTTCAATTTCGAGAAGAGGGTCGCTGTTTCGAGATAAAATGACACCAAACATCATTGAGTTTGGATACGTGAAATTTATAGCAAATCCTCATATTATTGTGAAAGTTTCAAGAGCAAGATTGTTGTTCCGCTGCGATTACGAGGATTGTTTCCAATAGTACTCTCTCCTTTCCAGTGTTTTTATTCTCCTTCTAATAACATATCTCCTACCTTCCCTCCCTCCCTCTTCTATTCCATGTGATCTAAAAATTTAATATTTGTTACTATATACAAAAAACTTACAATTAAATGGAATTATTACTCATGTAAAATTCTAAGAAAAATTTAAGTTAAGAAATATAATTTTTTCTTGTTATAACAGATGGGTTTTACATAATTGAGAAAAAAATTTATAAAATAAATTTATTTCTAATATTTTCATCATTATTTAATAACTAATATAAGAACAAGAAGAAAATATCATTGATCAGGCGTTCTTGAAATGTCAACCGGACACCTGTCTTTAACTCCGACCTTCGATTCTTCTTATTAAACTAGAAATATCTTTCGTCAGGAATACTAACTATAAATAGTTCGATTCAGGATATTAATATACATGAATCTTATGCATGCAGGGAGGAGTTTTCGCATTTATTTTTATGCAGTAAATACTTCCTTCTTTTCCATGATCCATTCCGTTGGGAAATTTTAAGGATTGATTCCCTTTTTAAAATTTTAATAACTGGATAAAAAGTCTTAATAAACTAATTTGATAATTAGTAATTTAAATTTCTCATATTTACAAAAGTAAAAACTTGAAACATTATTTACTAAAATAAAATAAATTTATAAGCATTGTCTTCTGCAAATAAAATAATAAACAGTACTTTAGTAGTAAGGAAAGCAAGGATATCTACTAATACTAAGACTGGTTCTCAAAACTATTAATGAATTACTGAATTTCAATTAAATTTTATTAATACGACGAAAGAAATGGGCAGGTAAAGATGTAAAAGAAATGTGCAGGTAAAGATGTAAAAGAAATGTGCAGATAAATTCCATTAGATTCAATTTTTTTATTGTTTAGTTGTCTGTTAACAGTTAAAATAGTGCACTATTTATAGATATGAAGTAACATTTTGAATTATTCCTTTTAAAATTTCTTAAAAAGAAAATTTTTTGCCTCATTTTGAGCTATGAATTCTGTTTGACCAAAAGATTGTCCAACACAATTCAATAGTTTTTGCTTATTTTTCGGCATTCCTTTCTTTAAATTCAAATACTCAAAAATTTCAAATTTTTTGCAGGCGTCAGTTTTTAAAAATTATTAAGAATCAGAGTTGAATATTTATTAGATAATGTAAACTATGATATGAAAATACTATTTTCCTTTTTAACACAATCCTTGTGTTGAGACATGTGACTAATCAGTCATCCATTAATTTCTGGTGTTGCACGCGGTATTGACAAGAGTTTCCTTATACTTAATTATTTGCTAATTCATAAGGATTCACAGAAGGAGGGGTGTTCTAGAAATTCTAAATTTTTTAATAATTTTAGTGAGTTCTGCGACTCTGCAGCCCTAAAGGACGAATATCCACTGGCTTTATATAAAGTTTAATAATACTCATAAAGCTGAGAACAAATAATTTAATATTCTTGTCTGATATTAGGCTATTTTTCCTGTTATGCCTTATTTCTTCATTTTATCAAGCTGTCTTTCCATATTTTATCAAGTCGATAGTTGCAACTATCTGCCAATGAAACTGAGTAAAAATATGCCTCATTGGCGATTTTTTTCAATGCATGATGTTTGGACGATGTACATTTAGAAAAATATTTGCATTTTGCAGTTTTTCTATGTTGAATAAATTTGCATTTCTGCAATAAACATCTCCATATAAATTTGTCAGAAGCCCCTTTAAATTTAAAAATGAATATAACTCTGCAAGTTTTGCAGATAGAATCGTGAAACTTAATTTACATATAGATGAGTATAAAAGGAACATTAACAGACTTTATCAGTAATTAAATTTAAGGACACATGTGGTGATGTAAGCTTAAAATTAATTGTTATAATAAATGCGATAATGTGATTAAAATTTATTAATTTTAATATAAAACTATTTTTTATTGAAAATACAGTGTATTCCCGGACAATGTTTTGCTTTATTTTGTTTTCCTTGCAGATTTCTTTTTGATGGGTAAGATATATAAAACAAATAGATATTAATTTACAAAATAAAGGTGTGATTAATTACTTTTTTAAATAATATTTAATGTTTATGAGTTTAAAATCTGTTTTGTGTAGTTTAAAGTATTTTAAAAGGTGACTTTCTACTTAGCGAATTTTCCATATAACGAACATTTTTCGGGATTTAGAGACTTCGTTAAATAGAGGTCCGACTGTATACGTAATCTATTAATAAAATACAATGAATCAAAATAAAGGCCATTATGCAAAGAAAATTTTTTTCCATATCACATATGATAATAACTTTTAAAATATATACATCTAAAAATAAAGATATTAAAAATTTATTTACCTACGACGTTACTCTTTTCTAAAGTTTCTACAAACACTCAGCTTTATCACTTTGATCGTAGAAGATCCGTAAACTGACAAATGTTCATAGTTTTATTACGACATCGACTGATTTGACATTGTTTGCGCTATCTGGTTGAGGCAGTGGGTCCATCATATGTACCTGTAGTGAAATCAGAAAGAGTAGATGTCTTAAAGGAAATATTATTACCCAGCACATCAGCTCAATTCCAAACATAATAAAGAAGTTTGATTTTTATACTAGAAATTATCTTGTAAATTACCCAAGCATTGACAGCAGCTAAGTCGAGGATATTAAAAAAAACTTGTACCAGCCATCGTCGGGAATCGGATTTAGTTGAATACCTTCTTGTCTGTCATCTAATCAAGTACATGAACGCCTTATTTAGTTGAGTTATAAAATTTATTGGCCTCAGGCGTCTTTTTCTCATTGTATTCAACTTCGAGTGTAAGATGTAAAGTGCTTAGCAAAAGAAAGTTTTATTTTTGTTTCCTTGGAATTCCGTCAAAGTAATATTATCGTGCTTGAGAACTTTCTTGTATACAGTTCTTCCTTTTTGAGCTTGCATGATTCATGAATTTCTTTCCTTGTACGTTTCACAGTGTCTAAGTGTTGTGCAATTTCTGTAAAACATTTATCGGATGAAGTTGGTTCGCTTTCATTGACAGGAATATATGCATCTTGTGATAAATCAGGCTTTTCATCAGAACCAGAATCGGTTTCAGATAAATTACGAAATATTTGTAAAATTTCTATTTCCGACAACATTCTATTACCAATGGCTCTTCACGACAACACGAGAGAAAATATATAACCGAACAGGCGAAGAACATCCAAAGAAATGAATATATGTCATTTGAATAAAGCAGTTGCTTCCAACACAAAATGAATTTCTGAGATCACTCTCCTTCCCATTTACATTCCTTCTCATCAAATCATCGTCGCAAAACAAAAGATTAAAAGAGTAGAAAAATAACAGAGTAGACAAAACAAAAAATAGAGCAAAAAAACAACAAAGGGTGTGATGTATGTTTAGCGGTCAAAATGACCGCAGTTCGGCATCTAGGTATAAGCATTTATAGTGCCGATAATAACGAGCGAAAAAAAATAATTTTTCTTTTACGTGTTATTTATGAATAATTAGGAAAAGTCAATGAACGAATAAGAAACCGAAGAATCAAGAAAGGAAATATGAGTGTTTGAAATTCATTTACGGTCAAAACGACCGCTTCCCCGTCTTTCTAGTGTTTAAAAATCTTTTCAAAACCCACTAACTTGTTCGAAAGACCTCGTCAACTACTGCATATACAACAGCTTTATCTTTAACGGAGAAAATATTTTCCAAAAAATAAAAGGCATCCCACAAAGAACAAGTTTTTCATCTTTAGTAGCCAACCTATTTCTTCACTTGTTCGAAAGGACTTCCGTTTTAAATCTTAACTCTGTCTTCCAATAAATTTTTAAACTTTCAAGACTTCATCTCAATTAGCAATACCATTTACCCAGAAGAACTCAAATTAACAAAAACCAACAACAATCAAGCTCCAGCAATTTTTCTAGATTTATATTTAGAATACCAAAACGACTTAAAAATTGACATTCAAGACAAGCGAAAAGAATTGAAATTTAACTTTAATAAATATATTTTCTGGAATTCTAATATTTCATATAAAATCTACAAAAATACAATTATCAATCAATTATAAGAATCAATAAAATATTCAATAGCAATAATTCTGCCCCCCCCAAAAAAATCATGAACTTAAAAATAGCCTCATCATTAATAATTTCCCTCATCATTCTACGAAACTCTGATTAATGGATTCAAGATGTAAGTGAGGGATTGTTTATCAGCGCGAAGTATAATATTCTCAGAAGGGTCATTCAAGGTAAATAAGATCTGATATTTTACTTCGAAAACGCATGTTTTAGACATTTTTTACTGGCTTTAAGTAGTTTCTTGATTTCTTTCAATATTTCTCTACGTTTTCAATCGTTATCGTTTTTTATTTAATCTTCATCATTCTCAACATACTATATTCCCCTGGCAACAGCCAAAGTTAGACGCGAAATTTATAGCTCGATATCTCGTAAACAGCCCTTCAATTCTGGTCACCGTCATAACCCTCCATGTCAATGCAGTTTCAGTCCTTCTGGTACGTAAAAAAATTTTTCTTACTTTGCTCTAGCTTTTTGTCACATCTTACTTTTGTTTCTAATTATCAAAAGTCCTCTCTTTGCTTTTGAGAGTTTGATATGATCCATTAGGGATGGAAATCAAAGTTTCAGCCTTACGTCGTCACTGATTGCAAGAAAATGCCAAACTCTTTACATTTTAGCAGTTCACAATGATTTCATCCCCTGACGAAACATCATGTGCTCTTACTGCGGTTTCATTTCACGATCTATACTTTATCTACCACAGCTCTCTCGGAAATTACAGCTTTTAGCGTATGTGTTGTATTTTCCTTCACACATTTATGGTTTTTTCTATTGTTTTCAATTTGGTACTATTTGCATTTTTATCTTTACTCGGATATAGTTTTAATTCGTTTTTTCATACCTTTTCGAATTTGATATGAAAATTTGTTATTTTATTGTTTCTCTAATATGTATATATATATATGCAAATTTATATTTTTCTTCAAAAATTGATTGTAACAACTTTCTAACAGAGAATAAGCACGATTTATCTATTATACCTACCAAATAGTCCAATTCAGTACACTCCCAACTATCTGGCCTAATGTGGAGGAAGGGTAGGCAGGATAGTAAATGAGAGGGATAAGCCGGAGTTCTATAGATACTCATTTTCTACACCAATCATAACACTAAATAAACCCATTTTTATACCAAACTCCGTTCTTATTTATATTTTCTGTTTCCTTAGTACTGACTAATTCTTTATTGATGTTTTTTTATGTTCTGCAATGCACACATTAAAATTTTTGTACAGAATAAAGGGACTTAAAGAATAAAAATATTGTACACATTAAGTAAAGCATTATCAGGAAACAAAATCATTGTAAATTGTACAAAATAAATACATACACTTTTAAAGTAAACAAAATATTAGGTAAAACGTAGGCTCAGTTCTTACAAAAATGTTTTAAACTTACTGTTGATTGATAAATGATTACACTAGTGTAAATAGGTAGGCTTAGGGTGGAAGAGTCAAAATTTTGTATGAATTACTTGTGTAGAAGGATTAGACGCCCGCTTGCAACGCCTTGGTTTAGAAAATTATTCCTCATTTTACTATGGAGAATTGCTTTTTTTTTCTAGGCCGCATAATAGAGAGTCTACTGCATTGATAAAGTAAACTAAAAACTAATGCACAAAAACATTGAATGGAAACTTCTGCCACGTACAAAAATTATGACATTTTCACTGCAAAATACATAAGATGATAGGATGAATTTCCAAAAAAAACCCCAACCTATGCCCAAATAAACATTGTTTTAATGGGTTAAAAACATTTTGAATTGTGTTCTAGAATGAATTGATTAGTTTTCTTTATGAACAATGCAATTCACTCATTTTTAAAGAGCAGATGAGATAAGAAAGAGATGCTTGTAGATAAATTGATGCATTACCAGGATTAAGTCTTCTGACATTATGATAAGAAATTACATAACTTCGAATCGGAGAAATTGCGTAGAAGATGATAAACATAAAGACCAGATCTTAGTTATTCCATACAATTTCACAGTTTGTGTTATCAGAGATTGATTAATGAATCGTATTGTACCATTATAGCTGTGATTTACATAATACTTTTAAAGCGTTGAATATAAATAGCAATTCACTTCATTGCAAAAGTTTTTAGACCTATTTTTAAGAGTTGGATCTTAATAACGATTTACTATAGCCCGGTGTTGAAAGATTAAAATAACACGAACAAAAAATGATAAGGAATATACTTTACATTGTTTAAGCTTTCAAAAATGTGAAACTTCCCTATTTTCTTAATGATAATGATAGTTTATGAAGAATTTATATACTAAGAATAAAACCAAACGCACAGATATTTTTCAACTGATTTGAGTATTAAAACTCAAATCAGTTTAAACTAACTTTTACTTTTGCGTCTCATTACTTTATCCTTGGTTTTAAATGCTATATCATCATTCCTATTAAAATCTGAAGGTAAATAGAAGTATTTAACTATGCATCTATCTATGTCCGGCTGTCTTCTCACGAACCACTGAATGCTGAAACAAGCAGAAAGTGCCAAAAGGCGGTAAATAATCCAAGGAATCCATTTCAACCATTAAAATTCTGAAATTACAATTAGTTAAAAAGATATTAATTAAAAACATGTAAATGAATGAAATTTTGTGCCGCCATTTATTGACAGCTACTATAACTATATGACAATGTGTATATAAATGAAATATTGTGCCGCCATCTATCGGCAGCTCCTATAACTATCTGTCACATCGGTTGTTCTTACATCTGGTTTTGTATAAAAAGTTTTCTTTTTAGGGAGCTTCCACGTTTTGGAGTTTTTATTTATAAACATCGGGAAAAAATCGCTTTCCTGTATTCTTCTTTTTTTTTGTCGTACGGTGTTTCGCAACATTTACGTTTGTTGGGGGAAATATTTATTCATTTTTATCCGTTTTTTTCATTATTATTCAAATACGGGCAATACGAAAATATATGCTTCTGGTGTTTACTTTATCAGTTTGGTATACTATTAAATCTTTTATCTATTTCTGTTTTTTATTTCGTTTTATTTTTTCCTTTGCAAAACAAATATCATGTAACCTGTTTTAATTTATAAGCACAAGAATTCTCGTTTTTTCATTGAAACCAAACTATGTTAAGGTAGTAAAAAGGCTAGAACTGAAAGTTTTAATCCAACAAGAGAGGATTCAAAACAGAGTTACATCTGTTGGGGAAGTTTAGTGACAAAATTTGTAGGGGGAAACACAGAGGCGGGCATATGAAAAAATGTGGATTTCGAGAAACGCTGTGTTATTAGCTATAAGGTAATTAAAAGCTTGGATTTAAAAATTTTAATTAAACAATATAGGATTCAAAGGATGTTTACGTTTTGGGGAGAAGTTAGTGACAGTATTTGTAGAAAAAATAAATCGGAGGCGGGTATATGAAAATTAAATAATAAAAGAACTATATTTGAAAGAATATTTATGTTCGTTGGGAAAAGTAAGTAAGTAATATTTGTTGAAAAAAACGGAGCCGATCATATGAAAAAATATGAATCTCGAAGCCTCACGTGATCTCACTTCTCTCCCTCAGGGAACATCCCATTATTCAAGATTGCCCGTGCAACGCTGAGGCATGCAGACAGTTCCTATTAAAAACTGAAGGTAAACAAAAGTATGTATCTATCTATGTCCGTCTATCTTCTCACGAACCACTGAATCCGGAAAGCATCCGTAAGTACCAAAAGATGGAAAATAATCAAAGGAATCCATTTCAACCATTTTTATTTCGAAATTGCAATTAGTTAAAAAGATGTTAATTAAAAACGTTAAAATGAACCGTGCTGCCATCTAGCGGCAACTTTAACAACCAAATTTCTTACATGTTTTGTTTATTGACAACTTTGACTCCGAAGTTCTTGAATTTTTTTGATTATTTAATTAACAAAACCTGGTTTTAATTTGTATAAAAGGCTTTTTTTCTTTTTTTTTAGCGAACTTCCTGGTTTTGATTTATAAACATCGAAAAAATCATTTTCTTACTTTTTACTCGGCGGCACATGACTGTTATATTAGTTATGTACCGCCATCTATTGAGCAGAAATCACATGAATCGATTTATTTTCAAAGAAAACTTCTGACATTTTAAAATTTTTACAGGAGAAGAAAAAAATGGTCTATAAACAAAATCGAAATTAGTGCCGAAGATATCTCTAATGTGTTTCACAGTAGAAAATGAACCTATGGGCGTAAACCAAAATATTGTGCAATTTTTAATTTTTGCAAAAATTCAAATTTAAATTTTGTAGAAGTCCCTTTTTAAAATCAAACAGCATATAAGTTTTAGAATGTTAGGGAATAAATCATTATAAAGCCAAAAAATATCAATGAAACTTAATTAAAATTTAAAATTCACTTATTTTTGAATATATTTAAATTTAAGGCCCCAAAATAAAATAGAATTTTAAAGTTATTCGTTTAAAACAGAAAAGAAACCGAGGAAAAAATAATTAGAAGCTAAAAATATCAACTAAACTCAAATAAAATTCAAAATTAATTTATTTGAAAGTAAACTTAAACTTAAAAGAATCCTAATAAATTTTAAAGTCATTCGTTTTTAAGTAAAATTTAGATTTAAAAAAATTAAATTTGTTTTAAAAAATTATTTTTTTTAAATAAAGTGTCTTTATTTGCAAAGAAATCTAAATTTGTAAAGCTACTGGTTTTTCAGTGAAATTCAGATTTAAAAAAATTTTGAGATAAACAAATATGAAACAAAAAATATTAATTAAACTCAAATTGAATTCAAAATTGATTTATTTGCAAATAAATTTAAATTTTAATAAAACAAAACAAAATGTAAAATTTGTTTGTTTTTAAGTAAAATTCATATTTAAAAATAAAAATTAGTAAAAAAAATACTGATGTAAATTAATTTTAGGCCTTTTTATGGACAACTGAAGATCCTCTTCCGCGTAGAAGTCCCTTTCTAACATCATACGGGAACTTTGATGACTTATTACAACTTAGTGTGAATGGCAGAATTTCAGGTCTTACACCAAACAATGCAACTATATTCATCAAATCGTAAACGTAAAAAAAAAAGTAATTTCATTCAAGTCTGCAGAAGTCCCCTTCTAAAATCTAATGGTTCACATACGGTGTTCTTCCATTTAAATTTATTTATTCAAAGGAAGCTGGTATTTCTTTTTCAGAGAGCTTATGTGATTGGATTTATTAATATCAGAAAAAATCGTTTTCTTTCCTTTTTAGTGTTAAAGTGTTTAACTGCGTAACGTTTGTTGGGGAAAGTAAGTGAGAATTTTTGTTGAAAAAACCATAGGCGGACCATATAAAAATATATGATCCCGAGGCCTCACATGACCTCACTTCTCTCCCTCCGGGAATATCCCATTATTCGAGATAGCCCGTGCAACGCCGGGCCATACAGCTAGTTACAATAATAATATTTGTAATTCGCACAGTGGTGTAGAGAAGGTAAATGGCGCCCGGGTCATAATATGATTTTTTACCTCCCCCCAGAATCATCATTTGTGGCTTAGCTTGTATGAACGGCTCCTGTGGCATTTCATTTTTTCGCCCCCCTGATAGTAATATTTGGCTTTAAAAATGAGTAACATTTTGTCATCATTATCAGTGGCGTAGCAAGGGTACGAAGAATATTTATTTTTTATCACACTCTTCATTAATGGCTTAGCAAGTGCACATGGTGCCCGGAGAAGGGAATTATTTCTATATCAGCTCATCATATTTTGCTGTAAAAAGTGACATAAACGCAATAATGTTTTTACTCCTTGGCGCCCTCTAAATCTGACACCCAGGACATTTATACCCTCCTTGCCCCCCGGTCGCTACGACACTGAATTCGCAATGAATTTTATAAGGAAGTTAACATTTAAATTCAAGATTGGGTTATCATGGTTATTACTCGTATTTCTATTATTTATTTAATGGATTACTTTAGGCATTTTACAACTCTGTCTATATTATCTATCTCTGAACATTTAGGATTTGAGACAAAGGAATAACATCTTTCCTCAATAAAATAAAAAATGAAAATAAAAAAGATTTATCGTGTGGAATATACAAAATGATTTTCATTATTTTTCGAGTTAAATAAAACAAATCTAATTTGAAATTTTTTTTATCTATCTGCGATAATTAGCAGCAAGAAATAAATAAAATTCGAAATTGAATTTTATATGCAAATGCAATCTGTTAAAGTAAGTTTTACTTCTGTTTAAGTAAGTACTTCATAATCCTCCCCCCCCCCAAAAAAAAACCCTTCTGGCATTTTTGACTCATTAGCTCATATCTGTTGAACTGTTAAAGTTATGAAAATAATGTGAAATGTGTATTCGAGCCTATAATTATACGCTATAATAACGCATAATCATTATCACCAATATAAACCTTGAATACTTAATAATAATTAGAAAGATATCATCAATTGAACTATTATGAACAAGTGAAAAGTTCATAAAATGAAAATAATCATTGTAAGTCCTGACAGATGGCAGTACTAATCTAACTGATGATATCAGTACTTTCTCCTTTTGATAATTAAGTTTATATTGTAATATCCTAGAGTTAATCTTATTCGTTTTGTACAGGTGAAACTATGTACTGGTTATTATGAATTTCAAGCAGATTTTCTGTAACGTTTTTATCCTTTAAATAGCTTACCTCTTTCTAAAATGTTAGCATTCTATGAATATTTTCGCTTAGTCTTTCTTGTTGCTTTTGAGTATTCTAGCGTACTCATCAAAACAATTCAAAAATTTAAAGAAATCTCCTTCGAATTTGAGTTGAAATGTAACAAGGTGGAACTTCTGCAACATTTATGAAGCATACAGAAATCGTTGTTTTTAAGGGGGGAGGGGTGCGGTCCGCCTCGACGGCATTTCGAAAGGTCCGGCAAATTCAGACATGCAGGAAAACAATTTTTTAACTAAGAAGAAGAGTGGCAGTAGTTTGATCATTGTGCACAAAAAAAATAATGTAATTCATATTTTTCGTTTTCTTGACGGTTAATTGCCGTTATGTGGATGAAAGATTAGTGATAAACGTGCGATTTCTCAATCTTTCTGCAGTCAATTACGCTACAAATAATATGTTTTCCCCCTGGATATTTTTTTCTATTTTGATATATATATGGCCTATGTGTCTTATAAAGGAAGGGTGACATGTTGCAAGTTCTCCCCGAGCGGATAAAATTAAAGCAATACCTCTGTTTCTAAAGGATAGGTTTTATATGGCAGGAGTACGGTTTCAGTATGAAAAGTTTCCTTTATTATTTATAATCTCTATTTTTTGCGCCAAATATTATTTAATCTATAAAAGCAGCTCTTCCAATGCTAGAAATATACAGCTTCTATAAAAACTATGCATTTCAAAAATGAAAATTTCTCTTTCTTTCTCTCTTTTTTTATGACAATCATAAATGTAAAAATTGAAAAATAAAAAATAGAGAATTTTTGAAATCTTTTGGTCGTTTCTTATCTGTTTGATTACCAGGAGATGCGATCGAAATTCCACTGTTTATTGTTTCAAGCGGCCATTTCATCATTCAACCAGCGGAAGAATACTTCCCTCATCTTTCGATTCCACAGAATTGAGTATTTGGTATTTAGCACCATCGTATAGGGAAGAGAGTAGAGTATGCATTTTGAACCTCTTCCTTTTCATTGAGCTTGTGTAGAAAAAAAAGAGATGATAGTGTACATAATGCCCTTCATTGTTATGATTGAGATTACCGTAATCAGAAACCGCAATCTTTGCGATTACTGAAAGTGATGGTATGCGGCAAGGTGAACAATTTTTACCGTGAACCTAGGATAGAAATAAATTCATACTGGTAGATTTTGGAAAATTTACAACGCTTACTCTGACTCTTGGAAAAAAAAAGAGAGACTACAGAATCAGTTTTGTGACGAAAATTTGGTAAACTTCCTTGTCTTCATTCGTGCGAAAACAGCGGTCAACATTTTGTGTGTTAACAATAAAATTAATTATTTTTACATATTCCCCCCCTAACCATCAGTCTATGCAAATAAATTTTTATCAATAATGTTATGGCCTTAGATAAGCTTTAGACAAATGACTCCAATTTATAACATTTTCAGGACTTATTTTTAATTTTTACATTTTATTCCATTTTTACAATAGTATTAGTTCAACACCAAAACAAGTTGATGATTCATGCATAATCGGAGCTAGTGAAGACCAAAATCTTTTATCCGTTTGCTTTCTTTTTCTTTTTTGAGCGTAAGTTTTAGTTTAGAGCATTCACAACTTTCACTTTGCACACCAACATGCGGAATCAAAATTCTGTAACTGTTTTAATCCTTTGTGTTTCTTTTTGTGTCCGCCATTACCGACTTTGAGTCCATGTACCCCAACTGGCCCTTTGTGTACCCCCAGAGGTAAGCGTACCACAGGTTGCGAACCTCTGATCTATAACATGATGAGACAGTCCGTATTAGTTCAGAAAGTGAAGTCTTGGACAGTATTCACATTAATATATTTTGTTGATCATCAAAAGTTGTACTGAATGTTAACCATATAGGTGGTTTAGAGACTAACTGTTTTGGGAGAATTCACCAATATAGTGCAATTTTACAAATGATCAGTAACTCCTAAAATACAATGAATAAAATAATTATAAGTATACCTCATTGATAATAAATAAGATACAATCTAATACAGTGCAGTACTTCTAGCCGAAGACATCTTCTTGCATATTCACTCATTATCTTTTGAATGTCTGGGAGAAGAAATAGTTCCTACATGCAATTTTTTCAATATTTATTTATTTTCTATTTACTTTAAAAACTATTTAAAAACCTGGGGTAGTGTTTTTCCCATAACTTGATTGTATTTACAGAATATTGTACGTTTTGCGTTTCGTCATATACAGTACAACCCCGGATAACTGAACTAAAGGAGGGGGGGGGAGCTTTGAAGTAAAACGAATTCAAAATTCTATTTGTAGGCTACAAATTATGATATTTTCAAATAACATAATTTGTCAAATGTTATTTTCTTTATTAACTCTATCGATACGGGACCGTCCCATACGTCCCTTCAAGCAAAAGACGATAGCCGTCTTAAACGTCCGAATGTCTCTCGGAAATTTCCACCCCCTTTCATTAAGTGTGATTGATTTTACACCCGCGGCACGTGCTTTCCATCTTTAGAGTGGCTCGCCCAGATGTGTTTGGGGAAGAGGGAAGTTTTCTTACAATTCGGACAATACCAGCTGTCATTGTGGTTTTTGAGGGGGGAATGCGAATTTCCCTTATCTTTCATAGAGGAGCTCGGACGTACCCGTATTTTGAGGTCACATCATTTCAATGGCCCTAGCAATCAGAGGGTTAAAGTTTACCCTCCGACGGGCGCGTTCGGGCGCATTGCGCCTGACAGGCACAGGTAAACAATATCTTAATTAATATTGTTAATACCCATTAATTTTAGTTTTCGCATTCTAAAATTAATCACTGACCTTCGTGGGGAGGACCAATGAAAAAAATAGATATATCGTTGTAAAAAAGTCTCGCCTGCGTGATTATTTCCGTGCAGTACAGTACGTGAGTTTTGGATTTGCGATTTCAGAGGTATTTCGGATAACCCGGGTTTCGGTTAACCCAGGTTTCGGTTAATCCGATTTCTGACAACCGGGGTTTTACTGTAGTGAAGAAAATCGAGAATGCGTTTTGGAACCTTTCCCTTTGACCTATTTGGCCCCAAATTTCCTATATTTCTACAATTTTCGTGAGAAGAACACACACCAAATTTTATTTATTTGGATCGCTGCGTTTTTCAGTTCTCGTCCTCACATACACACGGACTGCTTCGACGGATTTCGTCAAAATTTCGATGATACAGATCTTCAATTTGGATGAAAAGACTTCATACTAAATTTCATCCATCTAGCTTATTTTTTTTAGTTCATAGACAGACATAATTACAAATATGCTTTTTAAGGACAAGGAGGATGTTTAAAACGTAGAAGTTCATCAAAATCTCGAATTCGATTTTTCCCCTCTTCTTCAGAATAAAATACTTTCCTTTAGCATGCTTCGTAAACGCGAAATGAAAATACAAATTTTCGAATCAAAACTACAAATTTAAAATATGTCAATAATTTTTGACTAGGAAAAAAATGTCAGTGGGCTGAAGAAATATAGCAGAGCTGATTAGTATGTTTAGAACAAAGAATATGTTTTTCGAAACTCAGTGAAGCAGATCAACCAGAAACGCAAAAACAATGTATAAGCACGATTCGAATCTCCTCTTCTGTTTTGGTAAGATAAGGCGAATAAATAGTATAGAATAAACGTAGCTACTTTTAAATTGAATAATATGGTGAGATATGTATTCCTGACAACTTACGCAAACACTGCAGAATAGCGTAAAATTGTGATTGCTTATCACATCTTTCCAAAGCGATTTTAAATATTAAATGAATGTATTGAAACTCTTATCTTTCTACCTGGAACTGAGGAATTCAGAACAGTACGAAAAATATTTCCGTAATATTTCCTGAATTTCTTTTTTCCGTTTTGTTTAGACGTTTTTTTGGGGGGATGACGACAATTTTTTACGATTTTTCGTTGTCGTTAAGCAGAAAAAAGCAATATTTAATATCATGGGAAAGCTTCTCTTCCTGATGAGCGGCTTGCCATGATATTTTCAATTTATTGTGTTTTTGTCTTCCTTTTTTCGTCTTTTTGTTTGTGTTTGATACATTATCTTTTGCTTCCTGTATGTATATATATATATATATATATATATATATGGGCGGCGCGCTGTTGTTATTCGTTTACATGTTGGAGTGAAAAAGGGCAGATAGGAATGCGCAGAACGCTTGAGTACCCAGAGAAGGGAATTTTCCCGGAACGAATCGTGACTCGAAAAGAAAGTTGAAGTGCGCTTATTACTATGAAAGTAAAAGTAGTTAAAATGAACTGTCGTTAAAAGATTATTTAAGAAAGTTAAAAAAATTAAAATATCACAATTTCCCCCCTCCGCAAGAGTCGTACAACAGCAGGGCCCTTGCTATCGCAAAACCTGTGAAGTTGGACAAGTTACTTTTAAAGTACTATTAAAATTTTGATAAATTGCTTTAATTGTTGGTCATGGGCTTGAATTTAATAATATCAACAATAAATATACAATAAGAAATCCACATTTTCCAAACGCACTTCAGTGAGTACAAGCAAAATATAAATGCAAGGATATTTTCAAAAACATAGAAAATACTCATTTAAATATGAAAATTATTTCAATAATATGTACACAAAACTTTTATATTATATATCAGGTTCCCTGGAGTACTCCAATAAACACTAGCTAGTTGACTGTAAAAAATTCCATTCATGTGATGAAAGGTTCTTCAAATAAAAGTTCTTTCAATAGCAATTTGAACTACTGATTTGTTTATATGAAAAATAATTTAATGCAATTATTCAAGTGTATGTGCATCTAAAATGGTATGAAAAAACATTGATAAATAAAAATACAAATATGTTTCAAATAGAAAAATATGAATATAGTAATGTTTGATGTCAGTGACATTTTGTCGAGTTTAACATCAGTGACAACAGTATTTTTAATCTTGATGATGTTGCCTAAGCAACTGGGAGTATCCCCAAGTCTGGGCAAAAAAGGGTCAGAATTTTAAAAGGCAAGACCAGCTTTTTTTTCATGTAGTTAATTGATTATTCATGACTTAATTTAAGTTTATCTGGTGAATGAAAACATCTTAATTTAGAAATATGCACAATTTGTGTGGGTTGTTTTGTTAAAGGATTTGGTTTATTAATTTCATAAGTTACTTCAGAAAATTGTTTAATAATTTCATATGGGCCAGAAAAAGGACTTAATTTTCTAGTATTGGGATAATGGAATTCTTCATAAACAACAAGATCACCTGGGTTAAATTTTGTCAACAAAACGTGCATCATATCTTATTTTGTTTTTGTTATGATAGTGCATTGTTCTTTGTAAAGCCAAATTACGAGCTTCGTTAGCAGGTTCATAATAACTATTTTGACCAATAGGAGAGTCATAAGATAATGTACCAAGCAACAGGTATGCAGGTGGATATTTGGTTATTGAATGGGGAGTTAAGTTATACTCATTAGTAACACTTTCTAATAATTCGGTCCAAGGAACTTTCGTGGAAGAGGAATTAACTTCACATTTAAGCCTAGTTACTAATGATTGATTAACGCGTTCAACTTTGCCATTCGTTTGTGGATGATGGGCCGTTGTTAAAAGGTGCTTTACATTATAATTTCTTAAGAACTTTTTAAATCTAGAAGAAGTAAATGCACCATTTCTATCAGTTAATAATTTTACTGGGATTTGAATGTGGAAAATTTGTTTTAGAATATTAATGTAAGTTTCAGAGTTTTCATTTTTTGAAGGAAAAGCCCAAACATGTCTTGTTGCATGGTCAATCACAATATGAAGAATTTTTTTTGTTGAGTTGTAATAATTAAAACCTCCAACAGTGTCTACAGAAATACATTCGAAAGGTGAGCTAGTAGGAGGTACTTGTTGGAGCAGGCCAAATCTTTTTGTTTTCGTTTTCTGTTAAGTTGACAAACAGAGCAATATTTAACAAATTCAGTTATATCAAAGGTAATATTAGGACAATAATATTGAGGGGTAATTAAATTTAACATTTTTTGGGCACCAGGATGACCAAATTGTTCATGAGCTTGATTTAACAATTTAAGTCTTAAAGAAAATGGGACAACAATTTTGTACAAATTTTTCTTTTTAATTACTATTACATCTTTAACTTCATGGTATTTAGGTCCACAGAGATTATCATTTTTTTTGTTGAGTTTTTATTTCATTGATGTCTAACAAATGTACTGAATGTTGAAGATGGTGAGAAACCGAATGCCTAGATAACATATCTGCTTCAATGTTAGTGGAACCTTTTTGATATTTAATTTCATAGTCAAACATACTTAACTTTAATGACTAGCGGAATAACCTACCCCTTAAATTTTTAACATTTTTGAGCCAAATAAGAGCCGCATGATCAGTATGAATAAAAATTTTTGGCCGTGGAGGTAATAGTAAAATTTATCTAAGGCATCAACTATTGCAAGACATTCTAACTCAGTGATAGCATAATTTTTCTCATAGTCTCTTAAAGTTCTAGAATGATAAGCTATTGGATGTAAGACATTAGAGGCATCAGGTTATTTCAAAACAGCTCCAACACTTTTTTGTGATGCATCGACAAAAACATGACAAGTTGCATCAGGGTTATATAAATTTAAAACCGGTTTAGTTGTTAGGGTTTCTTTAACTTTGTCAAATACATCCTGGCATTCATTTGTCCAGTTAAATTTTACATCTTTTTTCAAAAGTTGATTTAAAGGATATCTAAGTTTAGCATATTGAGGAATAAATTTATTGTAAACATTTACAGAACCTAAGAACCTTTTGAAGTTCTTTAACATTAGTGGGTGGTTGCAACTTTTTGATAGTTTCAATATTAGCATTATTAGGGGAAACTTTACCTTGTTCAATTTCATAACCCCAAAAGCTAATTTTAGTTTGGGCGAAAACACATTTGGATAGTTTCAATTTACTATTTTCTTTTTCACATATTTCAAAGATTGTTTTAAGATGTTTCCAATGTTCTAGTTCAGATGAAGAGTACACAATGGTATCATCGAAATAATTCCAAAATCAATTTTATATTTAGTTAATACTCTTCGAATTAATCTATTAAAAATTGCGGGAGCTACTTTTATGCCAAATGGTAATCTGCGCAACTCATACAAGCCAAAATTTGTGCAGAAAATTAGTTTTTCAGTGTCTAGGGGGTGAATGGGCACATGCCAATACCCAGAAACCAAATCCAAAGAGGAAAAAATTTTTGCTTTTGATAATTTATCTAGTAGACTATCCCTGAGGGGTAAGGGTTCAGAGTCTGATTTGCATAGAGCATTTAATTTTCTGAAATCTATGCATAATCGAGTCTTTTTACCCTCATCGCGTTTAAAAGCTAAAGTTACAGGAGATGAATAGGGACTATTATTTTCTTTAATTAAACCAGATTGCAACAATTTCTCAACCTGACTCTTTATTTCTTGTTCCTCAACAGGAGAAGTATGATAAGATCTCAGACTAACTGGAAAGTCAGAATTGAGCACAATTTTCTGTGGTTCAACTCTGAGTGCACCAACATCATACTTGCCCTTTGAAAAAACTGAATCAAAATTTTTAATTATATCTTTTACTTCTTTTCTTAACTCATATTTATTCTCTGTGAGAGATTGAGGAAGGTTAACCTGATCTTCAGTGGTCTGAGAACAATGGGAGTTCATTTGTTTACATTCAGAAATATGTAAAGAAATCTTTTGTGTGTTTTTATCATTTGAATGATTTTTATCATTTTGACTTTTATTTAAGTTTTTTCCATTTTGAGATATTTTTTGTTGACTGCAGTCTATAGTTATGTCATATTTTGCCAATTCTGGCATTTCTAGGATTATATAAGGTTAAGTATGATCTAGAACATACATAGTCACAGTTTTGTTTATGGTACCAATTTTTAATGAAAATATAGGCTAATAGTAAGGCTAATTGTACCCCGGGTTTTCTGTACAATTATACCTTGAGCATTTGTCATTTTTAAATGGTTTCTTGTCACTAAATCACGTGGGATTAAAGATGTAGTTGAGCCAGTGTCTCAAACACATGGCAACGGTTTTCTTTTGTAGTATCCGGATACTGTAGGTAATAGTCATTGTTGGTTTTCCTCCTTTGGAGGGTCAAAGTTAGGTGGAACAGGATTGGGAGATGGTAATTGTCCTGCAGAAAATCCAAATGGGCAAGTTTGTACCCAATGATAAGCATTGTCAATGCCTTGTTTTGTGCAAAGCCAGCATGGTGAAGGTGTCAATTTGTCTTAAAAATGGGTGTTAGCATTACTAAAAGGTCTTTGTGTAACATCTTTACTAAAGGGTCTGAAGGTTTGCCTGAGAGGAGGAGTTTGGTAATAGTTATTTTGTTTGAAATTTTGCCTGAGAGCAGAATTTGGTTGAAAGTTATTTGTCTGGGTGTAAAGTTATGGGGCCTAAAATTTTTTGGCTGCCATTGGTTACCGTTAACAGAGTTTGTTTTTAAATTTTGGGATGCAGAATGGCTAGGGTTAATTTGATTTATATCCGATTTTTGGATTTTGATCAATTTTGTGGCTGTTATGAGCCATTCTGTAGGGTTGTTAGGGGAATTTATAGCAAGAAGTTGTCTTAGATTAACTGGCAAGCCATCTGAAAGTCTCTCAAGAATCATATTTGTGGAAAAATTTAACTGCCTTCCTATTTTTTAGTTTTTCCTGAAATTTACTGAGTTATGTTTTCACCTTCTTTGAATGATTTTAAAGTGAAATCACTCAAATTGACTAGGTTAGGGGAGATGTATATTTCCATTAAGAAGGAAGTGAATTTTTGCCAAGACTTAATTGTATCGTATGAATTTACATATTCAGTTAAGGAACTATTTTTAAGTATGTTATTATATTATTTAATTTCCATTTATCATTTAAATTATACTCTTGACATTTATCATAGCAGTATTTAAGCCAAGCATTTACATTCATAGAGTTGTTTAGATCAAAAGGAATGATGTTGATAGAATTAGTAGCCTGCATTACAGTACCAGATTCCTCTGGTTTATTATTAGTTTTTTCATTCATTTTAACTATTTTACCAGATCTTAAATTCATGCGGGAAAATTTTAATACAAGTTAGGGAAAAATTTTAAATTTAAGGGAATTTTAAAATAAGTACATCTTAAATTATTTACTCTGATACTGTAATTAAATATATAGAATAATAATACTAATATTCAGTATAATGTCATGAAATGCAAATACTAAAATTCAGAAACAATTATGTATAAAGCATAAACAACACACTCAAAAAATATAATGATACTAAATAAATTCAAATTAATATTTCAATAGAATATATTTCATAATTTACCAAAAACATACTGATCAGTATTACCAAACCAATTTAAATATTTTTCAAAATATGTTACATAAATGAAGATGAATTTAAAATAAAATCATATTAAAAACACTAAAGATCATGAACTCTTTTATTTATTTTTCCCCCCATCCGCTGGTAATATCTTTTTCGCAGTACTCGTAGATCAAAATTTAGAAAATGCAATCACTATCGCGGAAAACACATGTTGGATTCTTCTTCCACATTTGAAATGTTACAGAACACATTATTAAAAATGAACTCGATGTTTGAAGTAGGCATTATGGAAATTTTCTAATTAATTGGAACTGCCGATCGATGAACACTAAAAATTATAAATATTGTAGTGACGAGTGAAAACTAGAAGGGCATTTCTTGCGGGTATTCCTTTGTGCGTACTTTCGCCATTCTGGCGTGAACGATGATTGTCGTTCAGCTGAAGCAGGTGCGGCTGATGACGGCTCCGAATTCCGAAATCCATCTACGGGGTTTCCATGCTCTAATATGGATCCTGTCGGCTTTGTGTTACATCTTTACTAAAGGTGAAATGTAGAATGTCTGAGTCAAGGAGAAGACGTTAGTTGAGTCAATCTTCTTTTATTCAGTCATTGAGGATATTTCTTCATGGGTAAAGGATTCCGTTCTTACGTAGCTCCATGACCAGAATAAAAGAGGTAACGCGCGAGGCGGCGCGCTGTTGTTATTCGTTTACATGTTGGAGTGAAAAGGGGAAGATAGGTCAAATAACAAGATTTAGGAATCTGCTAGCCCCCGTCGGTGTCTTATCTTGCAATCTGGCATTCTGCGAAGCATGACGATGAAATGAACTGGCCTGGACTTCGAAACATCATGACTGAAAGTCAGGCGAGATCTGGTGCTCTCCAAAGAGAGGTCTGCTTATAAAGCTGGTCGTAGGGCCAATCAGTGTTGATCTTCTAGGTGGTGGGAGGATCCAAGTGGCTAAGAGAGAGGGACGAGTCGAGTAGTGGTTTTTAAGTTTAAATTTTAGTTATTTTAGAGAGTAAATTAAATATTTCTAGATCATTTTTCGTGGCTTTGATTTGTTCACTAATTTGTATTAGATTGTGGAATCTTTTAAAAGTATTGTTTATGATTTGCAGGGCGTTGAAGTTTCTCTCGAAGTCGGAGAATTCGTCAGTTATGACTTGTTTGCTTGGGGTATTTTGGGGAATTTCAGTGGGTTTTTCGTTACGATTTAAGTTCAGTTTAAGTTTTGGGGCATAGGTGGGGGCTTTTTTGGTGTTTATATTAGGATAGTTGGGGCATCCTTGCCACGAGGCGAGGTGTCCTGTCTGTTTACAATTAATACAAGTGGGCTTTTCAATCTTAGTTTTGATCCGACAATTTCTGGTTTCGTGCTCCTCATTGCACTTAATACAACGGGGCTTGCGATGACAATTTCTGGCACTATGATAGAAATCAGAGCACTTGAAGCACATATTTGCTCTCTGTTTTTTCCGATATGGTTGGATTAATACTTTTAGGAGGCCTCTTTTTCTAATTTGGAAAATGTCATTTACATTAGGGGTTTTGCGAGATCAACTAAAAATATAGGGTGCAGTTTTTTGAGTCTGTAATTTCCAAGTTGGTGGATTCTGATTACCTGAAAGTTATTTTTCACTAGTTCTTGAGAAATTATCTCCTTATTTTGATCAGGAGGAGGCCTTTAATGACGATTTTAATGGGTCTGTTTTCTTGCGCTTCAGAGAGCACATATTCTTTATTGTTTTCGTTTAAGAATTTAATGATATTTTCCCTATCTTCTAAAGAGTGGGGGAGAATTCTTATATTTCCGCGGTCGTACACATTTTCAGTATTAGGAAAATTCCTATTGATTTCCTGAAATGTAAAAATATATTCATTATCGAGTTTTAAATTAATGGCCGGAATATAAATTTTAGGGGGGGGGGTCTTTATCTTCTAAGTCCATAAGATTTTGGAACATATTAGCCGTTTTAATGGGAGATTTAGGTTTTCCAGATCGAATTTTCGCGGAATGTTTAGGGGAAACTATCTGAAAATCAGGGCCACCAACTGACCCGTTTCGTCCATCTCAACATCCTTTACTGCTTCATGATGCTTAGTGCAGCTCATTACAGGACAAGGTCCTATAGAAATCAGTGCCGCTTCACTTTCAGCAATCTTTGCTTCGTATGATAAGAGCTCATTGTTTCTGCTGGATACCAGTGCTTCGTTGCCACCATTTATCAGAATTTCTCTGATTGCCTTACGGCATTTCTGAGCAAAGTCCTGATTCTTATCAATAATTACCTCTCTACGAGAAATCTCCTGGCAGAGCTGACCGTTTGATCAAGGTTGCTGATTGTAGCTTTTAACCCATGTTTCCGTGTACTTCTTTGAAGAATTATCTTTCGCAGGGCATAAATTGAGCGTAGATGAATAAAATTGGTTGCCAAAAGCTGTCGATGGCGAGCTTAGCGTGCTTCGAGAGCGACCGTCCTCTGACATGGCTGAGGAGGGAAATGAGCGATTTTTGGGGCAAATAGGAATCCGCAGAACGCTTAAGTACCCAGAGAAGGGAATTTTCCCGGAACGACTCGCGACTCGAAAAGAAAGTGGTAGTGCGCTTATTACGATGAAAGTAGAAGTAATTAAAATGAAGTGTCGTTGAAAGATTATTTAAGAAAGTTAAAAAATTAAAATATCACACACACACGCATACATATATATATATAATAATAATCTCGCTTAATTTTACTTTAAATTTTAATATTATATATTTTAAAATCTCAGTACAATATTAATATATTCCAAAATTACTTTTCTTAAACTCCGGTTTCGTTTTATTTCCCGCACTGGAGGTATATTAGATCTCTTGTTTTGGCATATTTATTACTAAAAGAATATTTTAATCGTTTCCACGCGCACATATAAATAGCGAATTCGGCGTCCTTTTGGCGCCAGACTTTTCCCTATAAAACTTACGTAATTTACTAAAAATAACTAATATTCCCTTCACTTTGATCACGTGTCTCTATGTAATCCCTTATCTGAGAAAATGCCGGGATTTTTTGCTCTCTTTTTGGCTTGAATTTTGATACGATCTGTACGTATATTCCGGCACTCTCATAATATGTTGAATAATAAATAAAAATTGGTTAATAACTTGGCCTGTTCCTTATTTAACGGCAACAACAAAGAAATCATTTTAATAGTCGGCAGGATGGTCTGCACGGAAAAAATTCTTAAAAATTAAAAACGAAACAACGTAAGTGAGAGTGGCGGAATAAAAAAAAAATGGCTGAGCAAATAGCTGCAAATATATCTGAGATAATACTAGCTGCCTCCTGAAAAATCAATACCGGATTCTTTGTACTTTTCCTGATGTCCTGAAATACAGCTGCCAGCAGTGAAATTCCTGATGCAGCGTCAACTTCACAGCCACATCTACTATACGCAGTGTAGTATTTAGCGGTCATCGATGTGTAAAGTCCAATTCACCTCCTTGAGTAAATTAAATGATTTCTCAACTCTAGACGAATATGCAAAATTTATCGCCTGTCTAGAGTTAAAACGACGCCTGTGCGTCTTCAGTGCAAAACGAATGTTCGATGGCCACGAACATTCGTTTAGAACGATGGTTCGGGAAAACAGTGTTTGTGGGTCAAGAATTCATCGAAAAAAATTATTCCTTCTACAAAAAGCATTTTATCTTCAACCAGCGTAATCGGCTAAAGAAAAAAAGTAATTCATTGGTGTTAAAATATCAAGGAAAGTTTTGTGTACAAGTGCATCTTCTTCAAATGGAAAAATTCTTGCACCATAAGTGATAAAAAATAATGTAATTTCGCCAATATTTGCATAATTTCAGTTTCTCATAGCTATTCTCCAAAAGTGTATTCGGATTTATTTTTTCATCAAAAAAAATATTTTCATGACTCGTGGATTATCTCTTGTGTTATTGGTTTCAAAAAATTGCAGCTGATTCAAATAAAATCTACAAATCTATTCTAAAATGCCTCGACGTGGTGCACCAAAAAATATAACTTTTATCGCTAATTTTTTGATTCTTTACTTTTGATTATTAATTGATTTTAAGTTTTTTATTTGAAAAAAATTCATTTGGTGTTATTATGTTTGATTTTCAGTTGTGTTTGCAAAATATGATTCAGTAATTTTTTAAAAGTACGATTAATTAAGTATTGATTTATATTTTGTGATTGATCATAAATTGATATGAAATTACATTTGAAAAACTTTTAAAGTGGTTTTGATTTGAAACTAATTTTGCAATGTCCATAATAAATTTTGAAAGTTAAGGTATTCATGTTGAATATAAGACATTTTACAAAGAAATATTAATTTTAAAAGTTTGGGGTTATTATGTTTTTAATCATATGTTTCATTTGATATTATAATTTTTTACATTAATTTAAAAAGTGAAATTATCCTTATTTTGGTTTTGAAATTTATTTTGCTGATATCAATGCTATAAATAAATGTTGAGGGGTAAGAGGTTTTATTAAGAAAAATTAGCTTAAATATTTGGGGTATTCAAGTTAAGTTCATATTTGATTTATTCCTTATACATAGTTTGTTTTTGTGCATCTCATATATCTTGAAGTGAAATCCCATGCTAATCTGAAAATAACATCTTTCGATTATGGTTATGATAGGAAATGCTTATTATAAAAAATGGCCTTAAATGTCTATAAAGTAAACTTAGTTTAAAATGTTATAAATTTTATAATTCACATAAATTTTAATTTCTTCATAAATTAATTTTGTTTAAATTCCAGTTTAAATGTGTTGTTGGAGTATGACAAATAATTTATATTATATGATTTAAAAGCAAAGTAAATAAAACAAATTTAACTATACTCAGAAAAATAAATAATGCATAACAAAAATTAACACTAACTTCCTCCATTCTGAGGCCTCGGGAGATCAGTTTTTGTACTCTTTCGACTGCTAGAACAATTTGTCAGCGAGTTGTGCTATTAGTAAACAAAAAAGAGTTTTCTCAGGAGATTTTGCGATTTGGATTAGCGCAGAGTTTCATCAAAAACCAAAAATGCTCATCTCTGGAAGGCTATAATATCCCATCTTATCTTTCTTCCTAAACAAAAAATTCTTCACTTTATCAAAATAAATGAAGTCATAATTTTTAATTACCATACCTACCTATCACGACACTTGCCAACATTTGAATTTTGAAAAATAAATATTTCATCAAAATCATATTGCTTTATGAGGAATTTAATTTTCCGAATCGCAGGAAATTATCCCCAGTTTTTTCAGGTCCCTATGAAACAGTAAAAAAAATTCTGATGTAAACTACGAAATAACCAAACCAAATGCTTTAACTAAAAAAATTACTGAAATTGTTCACGCTTCAAAATTAAGAATTGTGCCATCTGAAGATCTATTTTACAAGAATTTTGTACTTAAAGTATTTTTGTGTTATTCATATTTTACATAAATGGTTTCATACACATAATTATTTGTTTAAATGTCTATTCTTACACATTTCTTGTCTCCTTATTATTATAATTAATTGAGATTGTATTTTCTAATGATTTGGATGACCTGGGTCATAGGGGGACAGGATGTTAGGAATTCAGTGCCAGTTGTGTAGATGGCACTGTGTGGATTTTTCTTGTATATATATAGCTTACGCATTTGTACAGTAGTCACTTTGTAAATAAATCTCATGCAATGAACAGCTTCTTTGCTACTCCCGAGTCTGTCCATCTTTACCCTGAGTAATATGAGACCCAGGCCATCTGCACGATAGACCCCTTTAAGTACTATTTCATATATTGTATTGATTTTTTTCAAATTTGCAATGAATCAGTAGTGGAAAGGCCTTGTCTTCCGATATTGTATCTATTTTTGACTCTCAAATAGCAAGAGTTTTGACATTTCAGTGTGTCCCTTTATTCTCCATTTCATTTGAGTGGCATGAATTAGACTCTCTCTGTATCTGTTTTCTCTCTCTCTCTCTCTATTCTTCAGTTTCCCTTCCTAAAATTCGTTCATTGCTGCCTTCAAAAGCTTTTAATGGCACATTTTAAGGACGCATGTTTAAAAAACAGTTTCCTCAATTTGATTAGTAATCAGAAATTAGCTTCGATAATTTTTTTTCCGGAGTCTAATAGTACCCTATAATGGTATAAAACCACGCAAAATCTAGAAAGAAAATGTTTGTTCTGGACAGTTTTGTTTTTAGAAGAATTATTTCTATAAAATGTATAAATTCTCGTCGAATAATTGATTTTGATGCAACCAAAGTTTTCCTTAAACGAACATACATAGAAAATCTGAATGATTACTAATGCAATAAAACAACAAAAAAGTTAAAAGTAGCACGAAAATTTGTTTTAGATAGAGAGGTACTAATATAAGCTTTATTTAAATTCATTTCTAATGCCAGAATTCCTTGGAATCCTACATTTTTTCCTCCAATGATTCTATTAGAGCACATAAAAATTCTTTTGCATTTCATAAACGAGTTTCTATTTTAAAAAACTGATTGCTCCCTAGGAATAGGGTATAAAAAGTTCGCATTACTTTATTTACTAAGTTTCATATCGAAAACAAGCCACTGAATGAAATCGAACAAAAATAAAATATAGAAAACTTTGATACGAATGTAAAAACACTTGCAGCTTTGAAAAGAATTCTGAAATTTACAGATGGCCATGGCAACTTGTATGTCGTTAACATGTCGAAAAGTACACAAAAAGTAGCACAATATATTAGACTATAAATATAATTAAGTTTTACTGCTTTAGCAATAAGTTTTATATACCCTTTATGACCAGCTTTTTCGCATATTTCACTACTGTACCATGGCAACTTTCCCCTTACACAAATATGTGACGTTTATTTCCAAATTGGCCAAATAAATAAAGGAATAATGTTGTATATCATTAAAAATCATTTACCATATATCATTTTGGGATCTGCCAGATTGTAGTCTATATAAACTTGTTATTGATTGTGATAAAAATCAAATCTTACAAAATAGAAAACATATTATAAATCAACATACAAAAATAAATAATCAAATGTCTTTACATGTATAAGAAAATGCGAATAACAAAGTGGATAATCAGGATGGCATAATTAATACCTCAGAGGAAATTTTTCCACCCTTGATTGTTAAAGAACTATCCCCTCCAATCTTATCCCTTATGTCAGAATATTCTCATGTCTTCTCTAAAAATAAATATGATGTAGGGAAAATTAGAATGGAACACCCTAAAATTGAATTATTACCTCTGTCCTTAGCGGCTGAATGGGATTCTGTAAACCCAAAGTCACTAAGTTTAAAGTACTGAAAGACAATACAGTACAGAGACTTTTTCTATACACAAACACACAAACAAACTTACACCTTTTATATAATTTGTTTCATTGTTCGTGTTTTATAATACAATAATATTTTAAATTTACTTGTTTATTTTCATATTTTTGTGTTCAGTCTTACTATATTGATGTTTTTAAATATTAATATTTTTAAAGTTGTGAATTTTTGATACTGTATATAGACAGTGTATTCAACATTCCTATTTACAGTAGTCCAGATCTGCAAAACTGTGCCATCAATACCAAAGAACTGTCCCATCTGAAAATCTATTTTACAAGAATTTGGTATTTTAAGTATTATTTTTGTGTTATTCATGTTTTACATAAATGGTTTCATACACATAATTATTTGTTTAAATGTCTATTCTTACACACTCCTTGTCTCCTTCTTGAAGATTATTTCCATGTTTAGGATAAAGTGAAGGGAAAATTCTATAACCGTTCTAGTCAAAATTTAAATTTTTATTTCCTACTTAGACATCCCTGTAAGATACGGGTGTGTGTCAAGGGCCCTGGCGCACACGCGTGTCTTGCGAAGGAGGGAAATTGTAATAATCTCACTTAATTTTACTTTAAATGCTAATATTATATATTTTTTAAAATCTTAATTATAGTACAATACTAATGTATTCCAAAATAACTTTTCTTAAACTCCAGTTTCGTTTTATTTCCTGCGCTGGAGGTATATTAAATCACGAGTTTTGGCATATTTATTACTAAAAGAATACTTTAATCGCTTCCATGCGCCCACAGAAATCATGAATCAGCGTCTTGTCTGCGCCAGACTTTTCCCTAAAACACTTACGTAACTTGATGAAAATATATAACTAATCTTCCCTTCACTTTACCACGTATCTATATGTTAATCCCCTACCTGAGAGAACGCAGGGATTTTTTGCTCTCTTTTGGCTTGAAAACCTCGTATTAAATGTACGCATATCCGCCACTCTCCTCATGTCTGAATACGTTGATAAATAAATGAAAATTAGTTCTTTACTCGGCATGTTTATTGTTGCATGACTACATCAACGGAATTATATATATATATATGTAATAATCTCACTTAATTTTATTTCAAGTTCTAATATTATATATTTTAAAGTCTTAATGTATTTCAAAATCACTTTTCTTAAACTCCAGTTTCGTTTTATTCCCCGCGCTAGAGGTATATTAAATCTCTCGTCTTGGCATATTTATTACTAAAAGAATATTTTAATCGTTTCCACGCGCGCACAAATCGCGAAATCAGCGACTCCTTGACGCCATGCATCTTCCCTAAAACGCTTATGTAATTTATTAAAAATAGCCAATATCCCCTTCACTTTGATCACGTGTTATATTGTTATTCCCTTATCTGAGAGAATCGGGGATTTTCTGTACACTTTTGCTTAAAACTTTAACTAAGGTGTTGGTATGTCCGCCACTCTCCAAAATATTTTTATATTAAAGCAAATTGGTCAACAACTCGGCTGATTTATGACTGCAACAACGAAAACATTTTTTATATATATATAGTTAAATATTTCGATTAATCAAAACATGTGTTATATTTTAAACATATACAAATATTAATCTAGAAATTAAAATTAAAATCAAATTACCTTATCAATAATCATACAAATAAAATACAAAAGATGGTTTGATTAAAAACTATTACAGTATGAAAAAAGACAACCTAGAATTAGAATTCCAACAATCAAATGACTATCATCCTTGGGAACTGATATGCCGCCTTAAATCTAACTTTTTTTAACCCTCTGCGAAAGTCAATTGTTTTGAAAAACGAAAAAATAGGGTAATAAATCCCCCAAATCTTTCAAGATTAGAAACGAGAAAGTATATAACTCATAACATACCAATTCAATAGTTATAATTATCCTAAAGACAGTTCCGCATTTAAAGTGAAAATATTATCTCTAAATTAAGCTTTTAATACTATAATAAAACACTATAAAAATATTAACTATAAATTAAATTTAACCTTTTATAATAATATATATTTTTGGAAATGTACATAAAAATAAATAAATGAATATATGATGTCATCCCTTTCTTATATATATATATATATATATACCAACCATTACATAACATGTTATATCTGAACATTCAAAACAAAATAAACAAAACAAATAAAAAATGCAATGCAAAAACTAAAAATTTATTAAGCAAACAAAATTAAATTATGATCCTATAAAAAAATATGCAAAGAGCACATGGAAAACTCGAACATACCTATGAACTATGTTACTCTTACAACTATTGCAGAGGTCAAACCAAAAATTTTGAGTTTTCAACAATAAAATTAGTTGCTCAGCTTTGGATGAGCGAATTAGCGAGGTTAAATCGATTTTGCTGTTCAAACCATCCTGTTACTAATTTTTGAAAACACAGAAAGTGTAATTTACCCTAAAATGAAAGAAGTTAGAATTAAAATATCCATACGCAAACCCTAACAATATATCATCGTTATATTAAAACTAGCTGCATGGCCCGGCGTTGCACGGGCAATCTTGAATAATGGGATATTCCCGGGCGGAGAGAAGTGAGATGACGTGAGGCCTTGCGATCCATATTTTCATATGCCCGGCTCCATTTTTTTTCAACAAATATTGCCACTTATTTTCCCCAACAAATGTAAATATTCTTTCACAAATCTAGTCTTTTTATTACTAATTTTTATATGCCCGCCTCCGGTTTATTTTTTTACACATATTGTCGCTAACGTAAACGTTACGTTTCCCCCAAAACGTAAAAAATCCTTTGAATCCTATATTGTTTAATTAAAATTTTTAAATCCAACCTTTTAATTACCTTATAGTTAATAACCCAGCATTTCTCGGAATCCACATTTTTTCATATGCCAGCCTTTGTTTTTTTCCCTACAAATATTGTCACTAAGCTTCCCCAACAAACGTAAATCTGTTTTGAATCCTCTCTTGTTGGATTAAAACTTTCAGTTCTAGCATTTTTACTACCTTAAAGCAGTTTGGTTTGAATAAAAACGCAAAAATTCTTATGCTTATAAATTAAAACAGATTATCATGATATTTGTTTTGCAAAAGAAAAAAATAAAACGAATAATAATGAAAAAAAATGAATAAATATTTTCCCCCAACAAATGTAAATGTTGCGAAACACCGTACGACAAAAAAAAAGAAAGAAAAATGCAGGAAAACGATTTTTTTTTCAATTGTTAATAAATCCAAACACAGAAGATCGCTAAAAAAATACCAACTTCCGTTAAATAAATAAAAAAAATGCAACACCGGATGCGAAAACTAATAATAGGGGAAAAAAGAATCCGCCGTGAATGAATTCACCATTCTGCCAATAGATGGCAGCACGTCAATTCATTCATTTTGACGTTTTTAATTAATATCTTTTTAACTAATTGTAATTTCGGAATTTAAATGGCCGAAATGGATTCCTTGGATTATTCCCCATCTTTTGGTACTTTCCGCGTGCTTCTCTGTTCAGCGGTTCGTGAGAAGATAGCCGGACATACATACATACATACGTTTGTTTACCTTCGATAATCTATACTAGCTACATGACCCGGCGTTGCACGGGCTTTCTCGAATAATGCGTCATTCCTTGACGGAGAGAAAAAGTGAGGTCATGTGACACATGCCCAACATTCTCTCCTAAATAAATAAGGAGAAAAGAGCGGTTCAATCATTCCGTCCGTGTAAAGGCTTCAAAATATACTTTTAAAAAATCGCAAAAATAATCTTTATTTTGTAAAATTACGATTCCGGAATTATTTTTTTGTCTGACTTTAGTACGCAAGGAATGAGATAACCCAGCGTTGATCGGAATCAGCATTTTTTCATATACCCGCCTCCAGTTTATATACACATGAAGCAAGATGCACTGAGTACATGAAATCTAAAAGTGAAACCTCATAGAAAAGAATAGTTTTAGTAAAAACCCTATATGAGCGATTTAATTTTCCCTGTTTCTTTATATCAATTACCAAAACCCACACAAAACTCTATCCTCATTGACTTGTTGCATTGTTCAGGTTTCCATATTGCAACAATGCATTTTTTTAAATTTCTGTCAGCGTCACTTTTTTATTGTTGTTGTAACAATGTTCCTTAAAGTAAACGACTTCAACAATAAAATAAATTTTGAATTGCGCTGTAACAATGAAAAGTATTGTTATAAAGTATCCGAAACAATGAAAAGTATTGTTGTGAATTAGTTTTTAATTAATATCTTTTTCACTAATTAAAATTTCGATATTTAAATGGCCGAAATGGATTCCTTAAATTATTCCCCATCTTTTGGTACTTTCCGTGCGCTTCTCCGTTCGGCGGTTCGTGAGAAGATAGAAGGACATACATACATACATACGTTTGTTTACCTTCGAATTTTAATAGGATAGATATCTAAGACATACATTCAATATATTGCACAATTGCATATTGCACTAAAATTAATAAATACAACATTTAATTAACTGTCACTCAGCTTGACAACTCTAGATCGCCAACGCTAAATTTCTAACTATGATTCAGCTTTAAGCAACAAATTATTTTAATTGAAAAAATTAGTATGATACCAATATTAAAAATCTCAAAATAAGTTAAATGGACCTTATTCATGTGACGTCACATCCTCCGCCACGTGACCTGCCGGAGGCAGCCATTGGTCAGTCTTAAACAGCTGACTCAGAACTGCTTTTATTTCTGAGTCGCTTATAGGCCGATCGTTTTGTTTATTCCTCCACAGCTGTTTTTTTATACTCTCCAACCCAAAGGGTGCATAAGGTCCATTACGTAATCATTTAAAATCTAATCTATAATATAAAACAGAAAATACATGTATCTGTCTGTCAGTCTGTCGGTCACAAGAACTCCTCCTAAACGGTGAACCGTAGCGACATGAAATTTGCACACGACATTCTAGAGAACATTTCTAATTCAAAGGTGCAATTTTAAACTTTCAGAGTTAATTAGTTCTTAAGATATTTAATTAACGAACGAAAATCAGCCGCTGTTAAGCCTAATGTTTAGACGTTTTTTGCCAATAACTTCTGAAATATTTATTAGACAACAATTATTTTTATGCCGTTTTAAAGGTTGAAAATTATCTTTTTAATGATATTAATTCCATTGCAATGAAGTGCTTTCTCTGATTGTTATAAAGGTTTTTAAAAATATTTTTAACGCAATTTCTAACAATATTTTTTATTCTTATAGAAATAAATTTAAGCCAAATTACTGTTTCGCGCGCGGGCTTCTGCCAGTGTTAAAGTTAATATAAGAAAATATTGCTTTCTTTAAGCATAAACAACAAAGTAGACTTTTCACTTCCGGTTTCCAGTTGTCGTAGCATTAACAACTTTTAATACTTTTGCACAGTGATCCAATGACGTTAGTGAATTATTCTCTCGGTGTTTTGTTTCATTTTCACAAATTTTTATCTGATCCTAATGAGTGTGTGCTTAACCTTCAAGGCTACTTAGTCCGGTTCCTATCGTAGGAAGAGGAAAAAAGATGTTCTAACGGTCTATCTGTCGCAAGAACTCCTCCTAAACGGCGAATAGTCTTGACATGAAATTTCCACATGCCATTCTGGCGTGCGTTCCTAGATTAATTCTACTTTTTCAAACTTTCAAAATAATTACTTCCTAAGATAATTAAATAAATAACGGAAATTAAGCCAATTTGGGGCATTTTATCTCAGTGCTTCGTCAATAATTTCAGAAAAAATATATTGCACTTAGATTATTTACATACCATCTTAAAGAGCAGAAAACTATCTTTTTAATGATTGCAAATTAAATTTTATTCGTTATTTTTCTTAATTTAATAAACATTTCAAATTTATTTCATACACAATTTGTAACAATGCTTTCTGTTATTGTAATAAAATTCAAACCATTGATCGTTTCATCAAATCCTTCATTCCGGTATTTTTACCATTGTGAAAGTTATGATAAAGATATTGTTTTCTTTGAATGTTAACACTAAGACAGAAATTTTATTTAGCTTTAATTTCGTAGCATATACCTCTTTCAATATGTTTGCACCACAACACAATGACGTTAGTTACTCTCTTTTCGCCGTGCTTCATTTAATTTTACAAATTTTATAATGATCATAATGAGTGTGTAAAATCCTTCAAGATTGTTGATCCCACTTCCTATCGGAGGGAGAGGGCCTAAGGTGGAAAAGAAAGAACAATATGAGGTTTTTTCCGGTCAGTGACAAAAACACTAAAGATAAGAGAATTGTTGTCCGGATAATGGCAAAAAAAATCGACGGGAATCTGTCTCTGCGAAACGGCCGCTGGGATTGAGGGGCGTAGACTTACTAAATGGAACTAAAACCAAATCAACTCAATTAAATCGATGGAAAGGACAGCTCAATTAAATCAACAATTGTTAATAATAATTAATTAAGGACAGTTAATTAATCGATTACTCAACTGTGACTAAAGTAGCTCTATGTGACTTTGACCTATGCTCTATAACCTTTCTCTGTTAAATGAATTAATCTGAAATGAATTAATATTGATCTTTTAAAATCCAGTTAATATACCGCTCACAACCGATGCGTGCGCGCGCGCCGGTCTCTGTGACGTCATCGAAATTTTTAGTGAATTTCACCAACTTTGAAGCTCGACTGTGACTAAACCGTAATTCCAAATTCTAAAATTATTTTTGCAATCTTCAATGTCAACCTTTCTCTGTTAAATGAAACTAAAACTCTTTATGCAGAGCTATAAGCGTTTAAAAATATCACGAAAAGCGTCATGATTTTTTCCTTTCCCGACACACCATTAGACCACTATGAAGAGGCGTAAGTTTACGTCAAAATACAAGATATGAAAGAGTTTCTGCTGTTGTCGCAGCAATGATGGGGAGGGGAAAATGGAGTACGAAGGACTACGAGATTCTTGCTAGGTGGTTCAAACTAAGGAGAGAAACAGAAAAGAATGTTTCACTGCTGGTCCAAAGGGTCAGTTAATTAACGAAAATCAACGAAAGACGTTTTCTCGAAAAACACTTTTATTAAACTGAAAGTGTTATAAGTAATTGGACTTGAAAATATATTTATCCCGAGCAACGCCGGGGATATAAGATAGTATTTTTATAAAACAAACGATTGGAATATTTAGAATCTTATATTGTTTTAAGGAGTTTTTTTTTAAATCCTGGCACCATCTATGCAGTATTGCAAAAACTAGAAAAGTAATAACCACTTTGAACGAAATTACATAATATAAGTAACATATAATATATACATACCAAAAAGCCAAGAAATATTAATATTATATTAAATACTAAAATGAATGTTTTATTCTAAGTGACTTAAATATTTCTTATCAATATAAACTCGTAAGAACTTTTTAGGAAATCCATATTCTAGTGCACTGTTATAAAATTTTTTGTATTCCTAACTCTATTATCATTATCTGTAACCAGATTGTTAGTTCTAATTATATAATTTTTTAATAAATTCTTGAAGACTGATATACTTAGAATAATGTCCTCCAAAAGAAAATTTATTAATTTTAAAATTAAATGCTGTACTTCTATCGAAGACATCAGTAAAAATTTTTCAACCTACAATTTTTATATCTAAATCTAGAAATTCTGCAGCTAATTTATTATTATTAGTTTTAAATAGTCAGGAGAGAAGTTAATTTGTGGTTTTAGGTCTATTTCTTTATTAAATACTATCAAATAATCTGTATATCGAAATAATATATTAGAGCTATTAGTAATGAAATCCTTCTCTTAATAATGTATATAAATATTTGCCAAATTATTGCTAGCTGGACCTCCTTGAGGTAATCCTTGTATCTGATGGTAGATCCTATTTCCAAAAAGAACATAATTCTCTTTTAACCTTTTGCAATCGGCGGTACATATGCTGTACCGAGCAATCGAGTGTAATTCCCCACCCCCCTTCTCCTGTAAGGAGTTCCCGACCCATTCATGTCCGTGAGTTGTATTGTCCGTAGTTGAGTGGGGGATATTTTCCGCTAATGTTATCAGTTGTAAGCGCTTATTCTACATTTTTTGGCGATGTTTAGGGACAACGAATTCCAAAAATCTGAAAAATACTCAATTCGATAGTTTTACGCTGTCCATAAAAGGCGATTTTTTTCTCATGTTTTTTTCTTAGATATTTTAGAATGTCTCAAAAATATATCACGGAAATGGCGATTCAGAATGTGATGAAGAAATTGGACGAAGAAAATTTTGATGAGAATGATTCAGAGTGGGGAGAATCAGAAAAAGTATTTGGAAAGATAATAATACAATAAAGAGAAAAGACTCTTTTAAGAGACAAAAAGTTTTAAAAAGTAGAACACATCTTTGCATATTTAAAACATACGTTTAAAAATTATTGCTTAGAACACATTTTTAAGATTTCAGTTTGATTTAGGGACAAAATTTATTCAAAAATATATATTAATAATTTTTGTTTGAAGATTAAAGATTCAGAAATGTATTTATCACAGCAACAAAATTTTATAAATTATTTTCATTGGAATATAAGAAATAAGTTAAAAGTTTTGTATTTGTTTGCTGTACTTTGACTTTATTCAGTAGCTTTGAAACGTATTCATTTAAGTTAAAAACTGTTATTTCTTTATTTAAAATCTTTCATTAATTTTTTTGAAACACATTTTCTCATATTTCAACTGAAAAGATTTTAAGGATGTTTATTTCTTTGTACATTAAGAAAGGCTTCAATTTTGGAAGTAAAATATGTAGGAAAAAATTTCGATATATTTTACCTCTCAAGATTTTTTTCTTCTGTTGCATGTTTCGTCGGATAATTTTGAAAATATGTGGTGATATTATTCATTATGGTAGGTCACTGTTGTAAGCTTAATCTTAAGCTTCATAGAGTATGCATACTTAGAGATCTGTAACTAGTCATATAATTTATTGCTACACTATGCAAGCACCGAAATTATAAATAGTTCACAATTGAATAGTTGTAACCTCTGAGAAGTGTAGTTGTGAGATTACAGAAGCATTTAAGTTCAACTTTGACATATTAACTGTTTTTTTAAATATATATAGTCCTAGAAAATATGTTAATAATAAGGTATAATTGCCTACTTCTTTTAGATGTTAATTAACGCAATACATAACTTTCAGTTATGATAAATTTCTTAATATTTAAGATTGAATAATTATTTGTATAGTTTCTTAAGGAACTTCAAAAAAGTTGGCTAGATTAAGAACTGATTATAAAAAAAAATTTAAAACTATTTAAAAACACAGTTAACTATTGCCTAGTGTATTATTAATCTCAGTATAATATTTTTCTTATATTTAAAACCCTTTCTTATATATAAGCCCTTTTTTCATATGATTATCATTAAACATCCCAATTAGATAAATTATACTCCTCAGTACCTGGAATGCAATACTTTAAACTCGAGTAGAAAATCTATTTTAATTTTATAATTTACTTTAAAAAAGAAATCTTGCATATTGCAAAATTCATAATTATAAAATCAAAATATGTACTTCAAAGCGGCAATTTCATTAAAATAAAAGTGGGAAGAAAGAATTTAGAAAAAAATCATTGAGGCATATTTAGCCAAATCTAGAGACCTTTCTAACGCGGGAATGTTTACTGACCACAAACGGCAGCCCTTCCCCTCACTCCATTGTAAAATGAATGTCTTAACAATACTGCATGGAGTGACAAAGGGCATACTGGTCTTTCTAGTGGGGGAAAGAAATTTTCTCCTCGGTTGAAAAAAGCAGCCGAATGAGGGAGATATTTTCTCTTAATATATATATATATATATATAAACAAAAGAACGTCATAAAAGAAAAACCAAAACAACAGAAAGGAACAAAACGCCACAGAATACACCGAATTTATTTATATATACGCCCGTTCGGGATTTCCCTTGGTGATGACGCGTCCTGGACGTTGGCGTTTTGTTCCTTTGTGTTGTTTTGGTTTTTCTTTTATGACGTTCTTTTGTTAATATTTCTCACATTTCGGTTGTACTGCTGCATTGGCGCATTCACCGCATTTGTGAACTTTTTTCCTCATATTTAAATCTTTTTTAGAATTTTTGTTAATCGTTTAGTGTCCTTTTCCTAAAGTTTACTTCATCTGAATTATTACTTCTTCGATTAAGTATTTATTTGATTAAAACTAATTTCTTAATTGGTTATTGCATTTGTTTCTCTTTTTGTATATGTTTGTATATATATATATATATATTAATAAAAGAAAATATCAAAAACACGTCAGAAAAGAAAAAACCAAAACAACAAAAAGGAACAAAACGCCAACGTCGGGCGTTCCCAACGTTTCTTTTTGTTGTTTTGATTTTTCTTTTATGGCGTTCTTTTGTTAATATTTCTCACTTTTCGGTTGTACTTCTGCACTGACGCATTCACCGCATTTGTGAAGTTTTTTCTCATATTTAAAACTTTTTTAGAATTTTTGTTAATCGTATAGTGTCCTTTTCCTAAAATTTTCTTCATCTGAAACTTTACTTCTTCGTTTTAAGTATTTATTTGATTAAAACTAATTTCTTAATTGGTTATTGCATTTGTTTCCGCTTTTGTATATGTTTGTATATATTTATCTTCTTCTTTTCTTCTGTTCTTTTTCTGCTTCAATAGATGGCGCTTTACTCATTTTACTCGCCGGACTACATATTACTTCTTCTCCCTTCCTGCTGTTCTGGGCGGATTTCTGAAAACGGCGAGGTAAGGTTGGATATTTTTTGTCTTTTTTGAATATTTTTTCTCTTTTATTTTGTGTGTGAAATTACTAATGCATATGAGTAACTGAGGAACGTCCAGAATATTCTGAATATCCAAAAGCTGCTAAAATTTTCTTATCTCAGGGACATCTGTGAGCAGATGTTTTCAAAAGAAATCTTTTCTTAAAATTAATTATGGATAACAGTTTATCGTGTTTCTACTAAGCGATAGCAAGAACAGTTATTCAGTCTCTTCATCTGATTCACCATTCGTGAAATTAAAAAAGTAAAGATTCGTTTAAAAGTTAATAATAAATTTTACCTTGAATATGTAAAAAATTTAGCAACTGATGTCAAAGATTGGATAAGAAATACATATTGCACTGCAAAATAAAAGACTAACTTAACAAAGGTTGCCACCAAATTTCGTTGAAATGAATTGAATATGAAAACAAGTTATTTTAATCAATAGAGTGAAATGCTCCAATAAAATTTAACCCTCTGAAAACGACTGTCACGCGGGCTTGCCATCTGTTTGGCACATTCTCTCCCGACTGTCACAAATACGAGCTGGCTGTTGTGGCTTTTAGCTACCGACTGTCAAGTCGGCGAGACACCATCTTTAGTGCAATTAGGCTTAACTAGAACAGTGCGCCGGCCCTGAGCAGCTAGGCATGTTGGGAAATATCGACAAGACGGAACCACACGTTTTCCGTGAGACCGTCCTTAAAGGGTTAAAGAAGTTACCTTCAGTCAATGTGACGTTGCACAATCAACTTTTTCCCACTCAGGGTACTGAAGAAAAAAGATGTTTTAAAAATAATTTTATATTATATAGTATAAAAACGGCCATTATTAAACATTAACTTTTAAAGACACTTGTGTTGTGCAAATATTCCATATAATAATTCGAATTTCTTTTCTGATCTTCTGAACGAAAATAGGGAATATAACGCAGCTGTTAAACCAAAATGTCGTATTTGAAATTTAAAAAAATATTTTATTGACGCGAAACACTTGTATAGGTAAGTCACATTTGTTTCAAATTATTGTATGTGATGACTGTATGTTGTCACAAAAAGCGATATGTCGCTAGTGGTAATTACATTAAAATTTCGTATGTTTTGTGTGTGGTTTTTGACATACAACATTTTGATATAACAGGAACAATAAATATTGCAATAAGCAAAATAGTTCATAATCTGGACGGTTCATTTGAATATACATGAATGGTAGAAAACTTACATTTGCTTTTAAATGCCTATAAGACTATTCATTAACTACGGTTAACAAGTTTTCATATTTCTAATGTGATTAGCAATTGTTCTTGAAGTTAGGAAATCTTTATTTTAGATACAAAACATTTCTTGCTAATTGCAAGTTTATATGCTTCAATCATGTATTAAAATTAATTTTTCATGCACTTCTGCAATATCCTTTTAATTGAAAGTTTACACGCATACATGTTTCTTATGCACCAGTCAACTGAAAAACTTTGCTTTATGTGCTTATTGAATTAATAGTAATTGTGACGTTTTCACTGTAAAATGTATAAAGCTTCTTTACATATTCTGAGGATGAAAATGTGCAGAAAGGATGACATTGAAATAGATATGAAATTGCTCTCAAGGCTATGAGACGGCTATTCTGTGAATTTTTCAATCTTCGTGGTTTTAAGATATCATTTCAGGAAGGTGATCTTATGTGCAGTGTTTAGTTTTCAAAATGAATAATTTAGTAGGTTTTACGAATGAATACTTGAAACTTTCTCTGGCAAAATTAGATGGAATATACACGAATTTTAAAATATTCCTTCCAAAAAGCCAAATTCAGTACAATCTCAACTATCTGGCATAATGTGGGGGGAAGGGAAGGCTGGATAGTAAAAGGGGTGGATGAGTCGGAGTTCTCTAGATATTCATTTCTTACACCAACCATACCACTAAATATACCCATTTTTATACCGAACTCCGTTCTTATTTATATTTTCTGTTTTCTGAGTACATACTAATTCTTTATAAATGTTTTTTTATGTGTTGCACTGTACACATTAAAAGTTTTGTACAGGGTAAAGGAACTTCAAGAATAAAAATTTTGTACAAATCAAGTAAAGCATTAAGTAATTAAAAAGCATTAAGTAAACAAAATCATTGTAAATTGGACAAAATAAATACATACACTTTTAAAGTAAACAAAATATTACGTGAAAAGTAGGCAAAGTTCTTACAAAAATGTTTTATACACTGAAGAGCCAGAAAAACTGGTACAGGCGTGCGTTTGCAAATAACGGGGGTATACAACCAATCATCGTAACCTGATGCGGTCGGCAACGCCTATATAAGACAACAGACGTCTGGCAAATGTATTAGATCGGTTCCTACTGCTGCAATGTCAGTTTATCAAGATTTAAGTGACCTTGAACGTGGCGTCATAGTCAGCGCACGAGAGATGGGACATAGCATCTCCAAAGTAGCGATGAAATTTGGATTTTCGCGTACGACCATTTCACGAGTGTACCGTGAATATCGAGTATCCGGTAAAACATCAAACTTCTGACTTCGGTGCGGCCGGAAAAAGACCCTGAAACAACTGGACCATTGACGTCAGATTGAATCCTTAAACGCGATAGACATACAATACTTCCTCAAATTGCCGCTGATTTCAATGTTGGGGCATCTACAAGTGTCAGCATGCGAACTGTTCAACGGACCGTCATTAATATGGGTTCTCAGAGCCGAAGGCCCACTCGTGTACCGTTGTTGACTGCACGGCACAAAGCATTGCGCCTCGCCTGGGGCCTACAACACTACCATTGGCCTGTTGATGACTGGAAACACGTTGCCTGGTCTGACGAATCTCGTTTCCAATTGTATTGGGCGGATGCACGTGTACGAGTGTGGAGACAACATCATTAATCCATAGACCTTGTTTGTCTATAGGGTACTGTTCAGTCTGGTGGAGCCTCTGTGATGGTATGGGACGTGTGCAGTTTGCATGATTTGGGACCCCTGATGCGTCTAGAGAGAACTCTGACAGGTGACAGGTACTGAAGCATCCTGTCCGGTCACCTACACTCATTCATGTCCATTGTGCATTCCGACGGATTGGGACAATTCCAGCAGGACAATGCGACATCCCACGCGTCGGCCACGTTGCTACCAAGTGGCTCCAGGAACACTCTTTTGACTTTAGACGCTTTCATTGGTCACCCAAATCTCCAGATACGAACATTATTGAAGATATCTAGGATACTTTGCTACATGCTGTTGAGAAGAGATCTCCACCGTCTCGCACGCCTATGGATTTGTTGATTGCCCTGCAGGATTCATGGTATGAATTTCCTCCAGGATACCTTCAGACAATAGCCGAGTCCATGTCACGTCGTTTTGCTTCACTTCTGCGTGTTCGTGGGGGCTCGACACGATATTAAGGTGGTGTACCAGATTTTCTGGCTCTACAGTGTACTTACTGTTCATTCATAAATGATTACAATAGCGTAAATGGGTGAGTCAGCGTAATAGGTAAAATAGGTGAGCTCTAAGGAGGAAGAGTCAAAATTTTGTATGAATTACTTGTGCAGATGGATTGTAGCAGACGCCGGGCTTAAAAATCATTCTTCATTTTATTATGGAGAATTGCTTTTTTTACTAGGCCGAATAGTCGAGAGTCTACTGAATTGACAAAGTAAACTAAAAACGAATACGGATAAACACTGAATGGAAACTTCTGCCAGTCACAAAAATTATTATATTTTCACTGCAAAATGCATAAGATGATAGGATGAATTTCCAAATCAGGACAACCTATACCCAAACAAACATTGTTTGGATGGGTTAAAAACATTTTAAATTTTGACTCTTGAATGAATTAATTGGCTTTCTTTAATAACCCTGAAATTCATTCAGTTTTAATGTACAGATGAGATATATATAAAAAAAGAAATGCTTACGGAGAAATGGGTGCGTTACCAAGATAAAGTCTATTGACAGTACGATAAGAAATTACGTAATTTCCCCTTGAATCGGAGAAATCACGTAGAAGTTGATCGACGTCGAGACCAGGTGTAGTCATCTCATACAATTTCTCAGGTCTATTGCAGATTGATTTAAATGAATTGTATTGAACCGCTATGGCGATGAATTACATTATACTTTTATAGCATTACATATAAATAGCAATTTGCTTCATTGCAAAAGTTTTTAGACCTATTCCTAAGAATTGGATCTAAACAACGATTCACAATAGTCCGGTGTTGAAAGATTTAAAGATCATGAACAGAACAGGATAAGGATTATGCTGTACATTATTAAAAGCTTTAGAAAAATATAAAACTTCGCTATTTTTTATGATAATGAAAGTTTATGAAGAACTTAAATACTAAGAATAAAACCAAACATACAGATATTTTTCAACTGATTTGCGTATTATATATATATTATATATGTATACACAATAATAAACAAATACAGAAACAAACACAAAAACCAAGACAAAAGACACCTCTACACAAAAAGAGCAACAACCAATCAAGAAACCAACACTCCAATCGAAGAAATTCCACTTCAAACGAAGTAAACATCAGGAAACGGACATCCCATGGTTAACATAAATTATAAAAAAGATTTAAACATGGAAAACTTCAATAACACGGTGAATGCGCCAATGCAGAAGTACAACCGAAAAGTGAGAAATATTAACAAAAGAAAACATTAAAACCATTTCAGGAAAGAAAAAAACCAAAATAACAAAAGAGAACATAACTCTATCGTCCGGGAAGCGTCATCAGCAGGGAAATCCCGAACGAGCGTATACTTATCATCGGTGTTTTCTAAACACAAACTCTAGCAATAATGCTAAAAAGAGTTTGCTTCCCCGGAACGCCGGACAAAAAAAACAATATTTTCAAACAAAGATATATGAAACAAATAGTTCATGTCTAATTGGAATAAAATACATGAAACCAAATTTCAAAACCAATAATGTAAACAGTTCATGTCTAATTGAAATAAAATACATGAAATCAAATTTCAAAACCAATAATGTAAAACAAAAGTGAAGAAAAAGGTGTCAATACTCAACAATTATTCAACTATTGGCTAGGTCTTGAAGCAAAAATTTTGTTGTTTGTCATTGTCAAAAAAACATGTAAATTATAAGAGTTTAATTATGAAATCATGAATTTTTGAAAGAAGTTTGGCCTTTTTTCAAGCCTCAAAAGCTACATAACTTTTTAATGGAACATCATTGCACTTATCTTTTGGTTCATTACCTAGACAATATCATAAACAATATGTATGACAAATTTCAGGCAATAATTTGCATTGAATTTTAGTTATAGTGCTTCAAAAATGAAAATTTTTGAAAAAAATCACATTTCGAGAAAAATGAGATTAAAGTTTATGTTTTTACTTTACTATGAGAAGAAAAAATAATTTTTCTTCAATGATCCCCAGTTTTGTAGACTAATACTTCTTTTTCGCCAGCTTAGTTCATTTTTAAAAATTTTCATTGATGGAAATTTTTTCTTAGCCGTTTTCTTGAACCTCATGAGTCATTACCATTATCTACCATTCAGCCGCTGTCGACAGATTTCAATATTTTTTTCAGCCAACTAACTTTTCTATGCATGCTAGCTGATTTGGAGATATTTTTGGTGATTAATATTGGTTATAAATAAAATTTATGTGCTTTTCGTACGTTTATTATCAAAATTACATCATTAATGGAAAATCAAGACAACAATCATGCAACAATCTCATAAAAAACAAAGAAATTCTCACTTAAAATATTCCACAATATTAACTGGTATATAGAAAATAGTACAAAGCAAAAATAAACAATAAAGTTAAATTATTTTATGTAAAAACAATGAAAAATGCTTCTTTATCGTATTGTTTACTATTCCATTTTCAGCTGTTACGTTCTACTAAAATGTCTCTAATTTCTCTTCTACTCATCAGAGATGTAAAATAAAAACTGCTTTGAAAACTTAAAAGAATAAGCTTTCAGGTAAGACATTAAAAAATTGTGATTTTCGGTCGAAAATGGGTTTTCAACGTAGATGTATACCTTAATAATAAGGAAGAATGTGTGTGTGTGTGTGTGTTGGTGCTCTACAGGCAGACCGCTGGACCTAGAGCTACGAAATTTGGCACAAATATACTTTGGAGGGTGGCAATGTGCACCTCGTAACCCTTTTTTGAAATTTTAATTAATTAAAGACTAAGCACAATGTCGGCGTTTTTCCTTAATAACTTCCGAACAGATTACAGCACAAAAATCATTTTTACACCATCTGAAAGTGCGAAACATTACCTTTTCAATGATATCAATTAAGTTGCTGTACAATTTTTTCTCTAATTTTAATAAATTTTTAAAAGTATTTTTGCATAATTTACAACAATACTTTTCATTGTTGCAACGCATATCAAACCGTTTTCATTGTTTAAACAAATATTTAATTGCATGTTTCTCTTTCATTGTTGAATGTTGAGGTAATATCTTGATACATTTTGCTTTCATATTTTGTTTCATCAAAATTTTTATGGAATCTGTAAACCAAGCTCTCTGAGATATTACGTATATTAAGGAATATATCCAATAAGTTGAATGATTATGGTTGCTATGTTTTCATTCTTTTTTCAGCATGCTTTAATTCAGCTAACATGCCGCTGCCCATAAAATGTGCTGCACCATTTTAATGTAGAAATCGAATGCATATTTTGCAAGAGAAATAAGAAAGTGAAGATTGTCCCGGCAACGTGCAATTAGATGTTACATGGAATGATCAGTTATTTGACTCCATTAGGGACATTTATGTGGACAATGAACAGAACAGGTTCAAGACCACTGAAAGAACATGGGTTAAATATCTACCAAAATTTGATAAAATTACGTTGTTAAAGCAGTCTTGAATATAAAATTATACAAGATTCAATAGAAATCATATTCCCGGCGAACAAGCTGGTCGCCGAAGACGGCTAGTATTACAATAATAATATTTGTAATTCATACAGTGGTGTAGTAAGGGTAAGTGGCGCCCCAGTCATAATATGATTTCTTAGCCTCGCTCAATCATCACTTGTGGTTTAGCTTGTATGAACGGCTCCGGGTTTGGCACGTTTTCGCCCCCGATAGTAACATTTGGTTTTAAAAATGACTAACATTCTGTGATCATGGCCAGCGGCGTAGCAAGGGTAAGGAGAATAATTCTGTTTTTTACCTCAGTCTTCATTAATGGCTTAGCAAGCGCACATGGTGCCCGGAGAAGGGGATTATTTTTATACCAGCTCATCATATTTTGCTTTAAAAAGCGACATAAACGCAATAATGTTTTGACTCCTTCGCGCCCTCTAAGACTGGCCCCCCCCCCCCTCCTCGTCGCTACGACACTGAATTCGCATTTACTTTTAAAGGGAAGTTAAAAGTCTTTTAAATTCAAGATTGGGTTATCATGGTTATTATTCGTATTTCTATTACACTTTTAAAGTCATTTTACAACTGGCTTTAGGCATTTTATAACTTTTTCTATATTATTTATCTCTGAGCATTAAGAATTTCAGACAAAGGAATAAACTGTTCTCAACGAAATGAAAAAGAAACTTAACGAAGTTTTATTTTGTGGAATATATCAAATGATTTGCATCACTTTCTGAGTTAAATAAAAAAAAGTTTAATTAGAAAAAATGTTTATATATCTGCGCTAATTAGCAGCAAGAAATAAATAAAATCAGAAATTAAATTGTATATGCAAATGCAATCTGTTTAAGTAAGTATATACTTCATAATCCAAAAAAGTCTTGGCATTTTTGACTCATTAGGTATTGTACTGTTAAAGTAATATGAAATGTGTATTCGAGCCTATAATCATACGCTAATAATAACGCGTAATCACAATCATCAATTAACCTTGAATACTTAATAATAATTAGAAAGATATCTTCAATTGAACAATTATAAACAAGTGAAAAGTTAATAAAAAGAAAAAATAATCATTTTAAGTCCTGTCAGACGGCGGTACTAATCTAACTGATAATATCAGTACTTTCTCCTTTTGGTAAGCAAGTTTATATTCATTTTGCAATATCCTATAAGTAAGTTTTTCTTATTTGTTTAGCATAAGTGAATCTATGTATTGGTTATTATGAATTTCAAGCAGATTTTCTGTGATATTTTTATCCTTTATATAGTTTAACTCTTTCTAAAATGTAAGTATTCTTCGAATATTCTAGCTTAAGTCTTTTTTGTCACTTTTGAGGATTCTAGCATACTCATCAGAACATTTCAAAAATAAAAAAAAAATCCCTTGCGAGTTTATATAACAGGAGATTGTTTCAGTATGCAAAGTTTCCTTATCTATAATCACTATTTTTTGCTTCAAATATTATTTAATCTACAAAAGCAGCTGTTCCAATGTTAGAAAAAAGCAGGTTCTATAAAAATTATGCATCTCAAAAATGAAAATTTCTCTTTCTCTCTCTTTTTTTATGACGATCATAAATGTAAAGATTAAAAATAAAAAATCGAGATCTTTTGGTCGTTTCTTATCTATTTGAATACCAGGAGATGTGATCGGTGGCGCTAAAAGTGTAGGGGGTGAAAAAATCTGACATACAGGAAAACAATTTTATCACTAAGAAAAGCAGCGGCACCAGCTCACAACCATTGATTACATAAAAAAATAGCGAACATAATTACTTTATATTTTTCATCTTTAGTCAGTAAATTGACGATATGCAGAAGAAAGACTGGTGGTGAACGCGCGATTTCGTAACCTATCAGCAGAAATCGAGGGCGTCAACTGACGAATTACGTCACTAATGAAAAGTTTTTTTCCTGAAATTTATTAGTTTTATTTTGAGGTTTAGGCACTCTATGCAACTTGTAAAGTAAAGGAGGCATGTTTCAAGTTAGCCCCGGGCGACAAAAGTTTCAGATACGCCACTGGATGCGATCGAACTTCCACTGTTTATTGTTTCACACTGCCATTTCATCATTCAACCAGTGGAAGTATTTTCCCTCGACTCTGGATTCCTCAAAATGGTGCATTTGGTGTTTAGCGTCATCGTATAATGAAGAGAGTGGGGTATGAATTTTGAACCTCTTCCTTTTCATTGAACTCTTGTAGAAAAAAACAGGGATGATAGTGTACATAAAGCCCTTCATTGTTATGATTGCTATTACCGTAATCAGAAACCGCAATCTTTGCGATTATTGAAGGTGATGGTAACAGCAAGATGAACAATTTTTACCGTGAACCTAAGTTGAGATGAACCTAATTTCGATTTACCGTGAACTTAATAAACTCATACTGGTAGATTTTGGAATATTTATCCGTTAGCTCTGACTCTTGGGGGGAAAAAAGAGACTACAGTATCTTGACTCCAACTCTTGGTAAAAAAAGAAAGAGAGACTACAGTATCTGTTTTGTAGTTTAAAGTATTCCGGGTTGAAGTGATGACGCTTGTTGGAGAGCTCCCACCAAATGACCTGTTAAACTCTTAAAATGTTCATAACTCTGTTTTCGCATATCACAGCTTCAAAATTTCTTCAATAGACTTTAACTAAGGGTCTGAAACTTCACATATAATATAATAGTTTTGTGTTTTCTTCATTTTCCTGGTTTTTATGCACTATTGAATATGGATAACACTTTCTAAAGGATGCCCAGTTAAATTACCAGAAGACGGCTAGAGTGAAAGTTTCCTAACTTTTTTTGACCTCTTGTGTGCACCATGCTGTTCATTTTGATGTATTATACATTGTTATATGTGTATTAGTTTAATTTTTATAATTTTTTAAAAATTTCTCATGTACTTCAGTTGGACTCAATAATTTCTTTCTACCTTAGTCTTTCCAAAGTCTATATCTCAACAAATAATTAGCCTAACTACTCCAAATTTTAATAGTTATTAAAGGGTACATTTCTATCTAATATTCAATAATAATATTCCTTTTATCTTTCCCCATTCAAAAATCACAAACGTTTTAGTAATAACAATTAGCCGTAAAATAACACTATTTTCAAGCAAATTCTATTTTAAAAATTGCTATAAAATAAATTTATAAACTTTTTTTCACAATCTCTTCCTAGCACCACCATTTGAACATTTTTCTAAAATTTGAACTGCATTACAAAGCTCTACGTTAATTATTAATATTTAAACGATTTTCTGAAAAAGTAACTAAAAAGCAACAATTTAACGTTTTTTCCCCTGTCTCGTTAAAGAGATAAACGCTTGAGTACTATATATGTTACTAGCAATACGCGCTCGGCGTTGCCCGTGCCATCATGACTTCAACAAAATAAAAAAATCCCCAAAAAACGCCCACAATTGCCATGAAAAAGTTTTGGAAACAAAATAAAAACAAAAGATGCACATTATTGATTTTTAGGAAAACAGTACATAGTGCGTTGATCCAAAACAGTATTGAAAAATTGCAACGTGAAAATTATTATTAGACAGCAAGCGACATATGCGAGACAAAGAAACATATTAAGACGAAAATAGTTATTGAGTCATTCAGTTAAAGGTTATGACGTCCCCCGAGTTCTTCGCCGCCAGCCAATGAAATTGCAACAATGCATTCTGGGAACGGAGAATGTCATTCCGGTGAATGTCTCGCTGAGAAGTTCGCTAGCAAAAAAAAAAAAAACTGTTTGAACTGATCAGGAAAAAATTAATTTAAAAAAAACGGAAAAAGGTATTTTAACGGTTCTTGTTTTAAATCCGGCAGAAATGTTCCAGTTATAAGCTGAAAAACAATTGAAATTGATAGAGTTATTAGAACGTCGGATGCAAGAAGTTTAAGAAATCCAAATGAAAAATTAACATAAAAGTGACTATTTTGCAAAAATTTCTCAAAATTCAGTAATTTACGTTAGAAATTCAAAACTAACTCCATTAGAAAGAGAAGAGAATTAGAATTGTTTGTTATTTCCGATGGTGTATCTATTTTTCTTTCTACGAATATCAAAACCGATTTTATTGAGAAATAAGCGCAAAAAACTACCCAAAACAACACAAAATATTCAATAAAAAATTTCTAGATTAAATTTTAAAATTCCGGCTTGGAGGTGCATTCAATCATCATTAAGACTACCTGTTTGCCAAATTTCAAGGCTGTAAGTGCGATAGATTCGTCTCAATATCGCGCGCACGCATACACAAACATTGTCTTTTTAAGTATAGATTCAAAGTTAATTGCTCATTTATTTAAGGTCTTAATTAATAATATTCTAATCATTGAATTTTTAAGATCCAAATTTAACTCATAAGTGCATTTTTTGCACATTTATCAGTTGCATCTTTTATTCCAATGGTGTGTATATTTCTAATCTTAAGCTTGTATTGTCTTACTTTGTAATTAAAATATTACTAAACCTTGATGGCCATCTTGCGTTCGCAAAGTTATTGTTTAACCCCAGGATAGCTGGCGCCAGCAGAGCGTCTTTCGACTGCACATGCTCCCAGCTCTCATTGGACACAAGATCGTTGCTAGCAATTTCATTTAAATCTTATATAAAGAATATTTTATTAATAATTTTTATCTATGACTTACTAGTAGCCCTCTAGGGCTTCCACTCATGTGGATGCAATTTGGCAAAATCAATTTAAACGTCTAATCCTTTTATTTTCGGGATGGTTTGGTGGCAAACAATTTTCATGGATCACCTGCATGGCCCCAGGTACTTTAATTTTCCTTATTTTATCTCTGGTCATATTTGATCAATTGCCTTCATATTTGGTTCCCCGAGACAGCTTCTCATCCCTAAACTTCTCTATAATTCTCAAGTTGCCACCACTTTAAAATTGTTAGCCCTTCTTTTTCTAGCATTACATCAACTACGTTTGTCAATATCAAAAAGATCCTTTTGCCAAACCCAATCTTAACTCATTCTGTATTAGTTTTTTTTACATAACAGCATGGCGTGCTTGAGGGTGGGACTATTGGCTAATAACTCCCCTGGATATCTTATTTAATGCATTGCAAATTTTCCTAATAAAATTTTAAGTGTCATCTAGTTATGTCGCAAGAAAATCAAAGTAGGGGAAGAAACTTCTCCAGGAGAAACAGAAACAACAATAAACCACCCACCAAGGGCCGGAATCATAATGAGAATATTTCCTTGACGGGACTGAGTTAGAAGCAGGCATAAACATCTGCAGACATTGCAGGCCGTCGACTTCTAAAAACTCTCCTATCCAAGAAAAATTTCCTGATTCATTTTCATCATCAATTTCAAATCAATCTGATTTAAAGAAGTCAACTGCATCTAATCAACCAGAATTAACGGAAAACGCAACTACGCAAAACCTCTGGTCATCTTACCTGCATTCTGACTCTCCCACTCGTACATTGGAATCTTATCTACAACTTTTTCCTCAAAGTCCTTCATCAATGCTAACAATTTCTCTCTTCAGACCTAAAAAATTATCATCAAACTCAAATAATTCCTCTCAATCAACAACAGTGAAAGACTCACTCCCTCCAAAAGTGGATTCTACAGTCCTACCAAACCCAATTTCAAGAGAGATAGAACTCGTGGATGAATTACTCTTACTCCCAACAGAACTATTGTATCTTTCCGGTCTCCTTTTTAACTCTACTCTTAGTCCAGGAGGGGATTTATCTCTAAGAGATGGAGGTTCTCCTGGAGTAAGAGATCCCCCAAGACACAGAAGTCCTCCAAGACATAGAAGTCCTCCAAGACATAGAAGTCCTCCAAGACACAGAAGTCCTCCAGAACATGGAATTCCTACAAGACATAAAGGTTCACCAAGAAAAAGTGGTCCTCCAAGAGAAAGAGGCCCTAAAGAAACCAAAGAGAGATACCCGACTCCCATTCAAGATCAACAGTGAAATCTTCTGGCATTCTCTCTTCAACATTTTTAGATCAGTCAACTCTAGATACTTCAAATTATCCAAGTGAAAACATACAAAAGTCAAACGTGACTTTATGAACTCAGATAGAATTGAACAACACCCCCAAACTTTATCTAACCAGCAAAATTTTACAGAATCTTTATCAGTTTCTCCACCACAATCTGATCAGCATCCTCTGCAAGAAAGTACCCCGATTATGACATCTTCAAAAATTGTTGGCCATTTCCCAACGGCTTCCATTCTCAGGTGACTCTATCCTCCTTGAACATATTCAAAACTTCCATTCGAAAAATTCCTTGGACAATAAAGCCTCTGCGGTCTCCAAAAACACTGGTTTACCAATTGTCGAAATAATCTCATATTCCTCACAAGATAAAATTTATCCATCCTAGAGGAAAAAACAACAAACACTAAAGGAGCCATAGCTGAATGGTCAATTTTGGAAAACTACCAAAATGAGGTTCAAGAGGCAAGAGCATCATTTCCAAATACTGAAAACAAAGCTTTCCCACCATGACACTACGATTCCACTCATCCTCCTCTTTTCACTGGTCATCTGTACAAAGTTTTTTCATTACAACAACTGCTCAATAAGTTGAGGAAGGTACTCTCTCGAGAAACATTCGATCAACCAGGAGCAATAACACTCTTAAATCATATTGAGGCGCAAATACTTGCACTAGACTTGTCCAACGTTAAATCATCTAGTCAAGCAGTGAGGCCTCAGCACAAGTCAATCTACTCAGTGCTCAACCTGAACCAGGCTCTCTACTCCATCCTAAAAATCCCTTACGGACGCAGTCTCAAACATCAATAATTCCAAACTCACCAGAATTTCCTTCGTTTGTTCCAGTGTCCATACATCCATCCTTGCTACAACAGATCAGACTAACTGAAACAACAGATCAATCTATTGACATCACTAATCTATTGAATATATCACTTCCAATTCCAAAAGCAAAGATCAAGAATATAAAGAAGATAAAAAATAAAGGCCTTGCAGTTTCCCTAGCTACAAAAGAAGACGCTGATATCCTCCAATCAAAAATCAGGACTGATACAGCTCTAAAATCAAATATCGAAATTAAAACCCCTGGTAAACGTCTCCCTTGCGCAATCATCTATAATCTTCCTTCTTACATTTGCGAAGAAGAAATCAACACAACAATTCAAGCCCATACGTTAATTAGAAATAGCCTTAAACTTCGATTTAAATCTCAAAAGCTCAACACCAAATTCTCATATCTGGGTCTTTGAGACTTAAGCCCCAGATCTCCGAAAATTAGAAGAAACGTAATTCGCTAGGAGATGTTTAAAGTAAATGAATTCTATCACTACAAAAAATGCAACTTTTGTCAGTCCTTCGAACATACCACGAAGGACTGATTTTAATCAACCTCAAGCTGCGGGAAATGCTCGGGCCATCATCTCTCCCCAGATTCTACAAATAACTACATACTTTCTGTCGACTGTCTCTGCCATAATTTGAACAATGGTACATCATTTGCAACCTCCCACTCAACAAGAGACAACGTATGTGAATGTCTTATTAGTGAAATTGACAAACATAGAAAATTACGTGATTACTCTTAAAATTCATGTTTTATTATAGTATCACTTCTAAAATAATATCTAGTTAATCGAAGTTAGTTCAGTGAATATTCTTTTCAAAATACAATTCAATTCTGTCTCTAAAAACATGATTTATACAGTATGTTTTAGAAATACACATGTTCATCTCTTAACCTAGTTTTATGACATCATAATTATTCTCTTTCCATTGTTCCAATGGCAGTATTCACAAAAAATCGAGTATAATTAGCCTAGTCAGTACTGTGAACTTATCCATTAAATTTAAATCACTGTCATTCTAAAACAACTTAATCACACTGGAAAATTTTGATTAAACCGAATAAATAATCCTTTTTTTTTTTAAGTTTGTTTTAGTAAAATATATTCGTATTTCTCTCCATTTTTCATTTTTTAGAATAATTTTTGATAAAAGCATAGAAATTTCTATAATAAATTTAAGTACAATATATTATTGGCTTAATATAATCAACCTATAGATAATTAATCTGATAGCTCCTTAAACGGTATGTGTAAACAAGCAAAAATCAGTTACTCAAAAATGTAAATATTGTCATGACACATCAAAAATGTAAATATTGTAAATATGTCTTACATTATATTGCTATGGGGCTATAGCCCCCCCCCCAAAACTAAGCCAGAATTCTTGATTTTATTTTATTTTTCCCCTTGTTTTCGTAAAACAGTTTTACCGATAACGTACTTTCAACTAAAGATACCGTCGTCATGACAGGCGGAAACATTGAAATTAAAAATGACAACTTCTGCAAAAGTTTTATACCCAGACCTGTTTTGCATAACGCTTCCTCTTCTTCGCACGCATGCACATCCCGAGATCTTTTCACCCTAACACCGACGGCTTTTTTCGGTTTTACATTTTATTACTTATAAATCTTGTTCAAATTGTTTATGTATTCCGTGTTGGTCGTTTATTTTGTTAAATTTAATGTTTTGCCATGAAAAGCGCCATCTAGTGGACATTTTTGAACTAATTTTTTTTTTCAAAATTCTTTGAGAGCATTTCGTGTATAGTCTATGGACGAGTTTTCTGGTATGCTTACTTACAATAAAAACCTTGACTTTATCTGCTTGTATTCCGCATTTGAAGATCCATTGACTTAGCATTACACCGGAACTAAGTATTACAGGCATGTGAACAAACCAGAAAACTCGTTCATATACCGAATGTGGTTACAATCCGTTCACCAGTTTTAGCTGTAGGATGCTGTTTATAGGGGAAGTTTAATTATAACCACCCTGTATCAGTTCTCGGATTCGATTGATACCGTTGGGAAATTGCCTCTGTAGCGTTCGTTTTCGCTCGGCTGATAAGTGGTATCAACGTGATACGAAGTATCAATATGATACACACGGTATCAGATTAATACATTGGATCGATTCCTGATTGGAATGTCTTCGCGTTTCCGGTAGAGGTATAAAGGAAGTGCAGGTGGCCTTGGTTTTGAAGTCATAGACGGGTAGGGGTAAAAGTAGATAAACGGATTTGTTATTATTTAAATGTATTGGAAGGCGTAGGCGAGGATTTCCGTGCTAGGATTGGTATGTGTTGGATTAATTTGTTGTGCATTAGTTTTGTGGAAAAGATTCGACAGGATTTCATCATGGTATGAGACTAGGAAAATATCGATCTAGAATGATCACCGAAGTAGGTAGGTACTTAGAAGATCCTTATTACATACCGATTAAAATAGCGGCGAGAAGAGAGGTATAATTTTCCGTATTAAAAAAAACACTTTAAAAAAACTAAAAGTAGTCAGAAAACTTTCGCCTGATTGTGACATCCGTTCCATGAGAACACGTTTTTTCGGTAGGGGGATGGATATTAAATGACAAAAGAACAATATTATTTTCTGACAAAGTGAAAAAATTACCTTTTTTAAACTATAATTATTGAATACTTTTAATCTTTTTTAAAAAATATTTTTGTTGTTGTACCTTGTATGTTCTGAATGCTATACTTTTGTTAATATCCCTACGTCCCTCTTTTCCTAAAAAAAAAAAAGAGAAAATTCATGTTTTTTTGTTTTACATTGTTTAGATTTAACTTTATATTATATTATTAGACATTAACTTCGAAGACTATTATCTCCATCTCTAACAAAATTGCTCTTTACCCATATCTTTGGTTGTTAATTTTAATTTTGTTCTTTGTTTCTAAAGCTTCTCTTTGTCATTATTAAACTAATCTCAACCTAAAAGTCATAAAAAATATCATCGACTCTCAAAAAAAAAATATTTGCAGCAACCATTCTGCTAGTGTCAAGGGCCATTGACAATTCAAAGATTAAGTTAAAGTTAAATGGCTACCCTGTATATTTCTTTAAAATTAAGAATTAAAGAGTTTTTAACCTCTTAGGTTTTATTTAATTAATTTTTTACTTCTCAAATTCTCCATTGCACTGGAAGTGGCTATAATATTCATACCACACCTTCTGGCATTTTAGTAAAGGCCCCCCTGCAAATTTTTCTGAATTATGAAAATAATAAATGAAAATAAAAATTATAAAATGCATAAAAACAATTAAAATTTTTTTAAATACTAAAAAAAACTATAAAAAACTTTATGAATAACAACAAAAAAAATATTAGGTTTTTAGTTAGTGTATCCGTCACTAGATGGAGATCGGTGGGCACACCTATAAACAAAGTTCACTTTTGAGCGTCGTTTTTTCCATTCCACAACAAGCGAGGTAAAACATATTAAGCCCCTTTTTCCAGACTGTAAAGAAAGACTGTTTTGAATTTCTCCTTCGTGGATAAATGTTTCTCTTTCCAATTTGTTCCCGAATAGGTTCAGTCCTTAGAGGAAAATTCAAATTCAGACTTTAAAGTCATTTTCCCTCGACAGGAAACCTTTTCTAATTTCTATAAAAAAGCAAAACTAAACCTTCCTTAACCCTAACCTTCTAAACCTATTCTATTCCTATTTTTCTGCATGGGTGAAGGCCTCTGATGACATCATCCACCAGATTCTTCTTCCTCCTCGTTCTTTTTCAATCGTTTTTTGTTAATATTATTGTATTTTTACCTCTATCACAATTAAAGCTTCCCTTAATTTGTATTTTTATAAATGTTAGAACAACATTTCACTGATTGACCTTTTCGACACTACGGGGGCTCTATGAAAATTTAATTTTTGTGGCTTTTTATTATCAATCTCCTTAGAAGTCAAAGTATTTTCATACAAATTCTTACCTTATTTGATTAAACTTCGCGATCGAAAGTATATGTCTAGGATCAATATTTAAGGAAATAAACGCTTGTTCCACTTTTTTAGGACACCATGTATTTTGATGTTCATCAAAAGTTGTACTGCATGCTAATCATACTGTAGTTTAGAGACTTACTGTTTGGAAGAATCGACTAATTTAGTGCAATTTTACAAGCGATCCATAACTCTCAAAATATGATGAATAAAACAATTATAAGTATATTTCGTTGGTTAATAAATATGATTCAATCGAATAAACTGTTTAATACTTCTAACCGAAGCCTTTTTATTGCATATTCACTCATTATCTTTGATTTATCTTTGCCCCTCGATTCCGCTTTGAATGTCTCTTGCAAGAAATAGTTCCTACATGCAATTTTTTCAATATTTATTTATTTTCCCATTTTCTTTAAGAACATTTTAAAAACCAGCTGGAGTGTTTTCCCAGCAACTTTATTGCATACTTATACATTAATGTTTTGTGTTGTGTTTCGTCGTATATCAAAGAAAATTGAGAATGCATTTTGGAACCTTTCTTCTTGACCTATTTGGTCCAAAATTTCATATATTTCTATATTTTCGTGACATGACCTCACACCAAATTTTATTTATCTGGATCGCTGCATTTTTGTGTTATCGTCCTCACATACACACGGACTGCTTAGACGAATTTCATAAAAAAATTATATAATACAAATCATTAATTTGATAGAAAGACCTCATACTAAATTTCATCTATCCAGCTTGGTGTGTTTTTTTTAATTCACTGACAGAATTACAAAAATGATTTTTACGGACAAAGAGGATGCTTAAAACGTAGAGGTTCATCAAAATATCGAATACTATTTGTTTTCTCTTTGCGATTTTTTGCATACTTTGACACGAGAAAGTAAATACAAATTTTCGAATCAGAACTGTAAGTTTTAAAATATACCAATTATTTTTGATTAGAAAAAAAAGAATGTCAGCGCGATGAAGAAATCGTCGCTTAACCTATCTCAATTTTTTTAAATTTTAAAAAGGAAGAAAATACTCAAATTTTCGCAACCCAAAACGAATATTTTTGATTTTTTTTCATGTTTAGTTGGAATATGCAGTCTCATGTTTATATCGGATGTTAAAAAAATTCAGAATTATTCGTTATTGGCTGGGAAAAATTGAGTATTTTTTTCCTCTTTGAAATTTCAAAAAATTGAGATAGGTGGTGTTGCACGTTAAGTGACGAAATATAGTATCAGAGCTGATTCGCATGTTTTTTTCCAAACAAAGAATATGTTTTTCTAAACTCAGCGAAACAGATCGACCACAAACGCACAATCAATGTATAAGCACGATTCGAATCTCCTCTTCTTTTTTGGTAAGATAAGGCGAATAAATACAGCTACTTTTAAATTCAACAATAAGGTGCGATATGTATTTCTGATAACTCGTACGAACACTGCAGATTAGCATAAAATTGCGATTACTTACATCTTTCTAAGGCGGTTTTAAATATTAAATGAATGTATTGAAATTTTTATTCTAGGAACTGAAGAATTCATAACTGTACGCAAAGTATTTCGGTAATATTTTCTGAAATTTTTTCTTCGTTTTTTTTTATACTTTTCTTTTATTCTAGCACGAGCATATTCTGAAACCATCTTTTTAAATATTTTATTTCCTGAAAACCAAGTTGTGGATGGTTATTTACTGATAAATGTTTTATTAAATTCTTTTACAAAAGAATTCTGCGCGCTCATTAATAGCATTTTTTATTAAACACTTTTATTTATCTTGACATGTTTCATGTTTATGAAAATAGAATTTTGTAATCCATTTTTTTCACTCACTTAATAATGTGTTAGAGTTTTTAAATTTAGACACTTATGTGTTCTCGACGACAATACACTATTTTAATATTTTCAGAACTTAATTATCAGATAATCGATTAATTAAATTAATTTTGGTTCCGTAGAAATGGGGAACTTCAGCATTTTTTTTTAGTTTTTTAAATAGATTTAAAATTCTGCGAAACAAATTTTAACATTGAAAAAAAAATTCTAGACAGTTTTGTTTTTTAAAATTTGCCAATTTAAAATCAAAGTTCGCCTCTCAGAATTCGCGGGAAAAACGATCCATTTTGGCACGAAACGGGTCTGACGTCAAAGTTGCCTGACAGAGGAGATACACGCTTCCTTCCCGTTCGCTCTCTATAGAGATTCTCCTTTTTCCTATATTTTCCGACTATGGCATCAGATAAAATAATGTCGGAAAGATACAAGTATTGTATTGTTCCTAAATGTAGTAATACAACTGTAACGGCAACCGATAAATTATTTATCGATGTGCCAAGAAATTATGTTATTCGCAAAAAGTAGTGTAAAGCGATGAAGAGAGATTCGAAGCTTGATCTGGAATTATCAGCAAGCAGCATTCGTCAGGTCTGTGGAGATCATTTTGATGTGAGTTATTAATCTATATTATATCTATTAAAATTGTATATCATGAAGCACAGTAAATTCAGAATTCGATATCTTTTTTGTTTTTAAAAGAAGTATAAGGTGAGGTTAACAGCCAAAAAAAAAGATATTTTAAAGCAAATAGTTAAATTTAATTAGTTTTTTCCCGTTTGATTACATGGAATTTATTTCTTTACCCTTTGAGGGGCAATTAAAAATATAGAAGATCCCACCTTCTTTAAGATTCTTTTTTTTAAAAAAAACTTGCATATGTTATTTTATAGCATAAATTTTTTCAATGGATATTCGAATGTTTCTTATATTTTTAAAAAAATTACAGTATTATTGAAAATTAATAAGAATATCTTAAAAATTAGTTTAAATTGATTGGCACATTGATTCTTAAAAGTATCAATGTGCCTTAACAGCAACTACTTAGCAAAATCGTCTTCAGAAATGGAAAGAAATGAAAAATGAACTATCTAACAGTAACACACAATTAAGTATTTGTTTAAACTATGAAAATAGTGTGAATTTCATTTCAAAAAAGGAAACATTTGTTGTAAATTAAATTTAAAATATATTTTACAAATTTATTAAAATTGGAGAGAAAAATCGTACGGAAACTTAATTAATATCATCGAAAAGATAATTTTTTGCATTTTCAGATGGTGTGAAAACTATTTTTGTGCTATATTTTTTTCGTTAGTCACCAAGGAAGAACGCAAAAATTTCCCTTAATTTTTAATTCATTAAAATTTCAAAAACGACTTCGAGGTACATATTCTCTCCCTGCAAAGTATTTTTATCATATACACACACATTCTCCTTTATTATTTGTAGAGATAAATTATTTTCTGAGACATTATTGTTCATTTTCCCAGTCTCATTAAAAATGTTGAATTTTGATTAAAATAAAGGTTTGTTACTTTGTTTAGCTTTTAAACCTTGATTTGGAATACAAAATTTATTGATGAAACATATTTTGTTTAGATCCCACACCTATTAATCGTCATTATTTTCGATATTTCGGTGTAGATTGATACAAATCCATTTTTAGGATAAAGTGTAATAAATATTTTATTATCTCATCTATGATCAAAGCTCAATTGAAAACCTACATTAGATTAACAAATGCATAAATATAGTGTATTAATTCTAATTATTTCCGTTGGTAAAATCATGTTTTAGCTTTCCAAAAAAGTGTATCAATGTTCCCACATTCCCCCTATCTAATGTTTACTTGGCTCAATGCCAAATTCCCTGCATCTTTAAATTACACAGTTGATAATCGAGTATCCAAATTCCGGAATGTCAAATAATTTATTTCTGCTTTTGAAAGAATTATGGATATAAATTCGTAATTTAAAGACAATATTGCGTGCATGTATTTTTCAATTCTTTCTATTTTAGTTTATTCTCAGTTTGAGTATCTAAAGGTTGGTACAACGCGTTTTTAAGCTAAAATAATCATGCCAAACTTTTTTTAAAAAAGAAAGTTATTCGATTGTGTGATTTTTTTTTTTTGCCTTTACAATTTCAGAGTTCAGTTAGGACGAAAATCTTATATACCCTGGCTCTGACGAGTTGGTGGCTGACCATAGGAATACGAATTTATTTGCTGAGGGGATATGTACGAAACAGAGAGCAAGTCGTGGAGAACATAACAAGGTTGTAATAAACACAACTATGTTGACGTGCCATAACTTATCAAAACAGACGAGTCTGATATCCCGTGATGCTTAACTTCTCAGCCGCCTTCTCGCCAGAGCCAAGGAATAATGTATTGTTCTATGCAAGCATTTGCTAAGAAGATTTCATTACACTATACGTCTTTAAAACATGAATATATCACCATGTGTATGAGATATTTATTTCTTTCAAACAGAATAAAACTTGCAAAATATTCTTGAATGGATTATATAAAACTCAGAATTTCTTTCAACATTTTATGTTAATATCAATGGAAATACCTGCCATATTTAAAAATATTTAGTTATTTAATGTGTTTTGGAATTATTTACTGCTACATTTTTTATCTTTCAGTTGGTGAATTCTTCAATCATAAGCTCCTCACAGCCAGTTAATTACTGTAGCATGTAATTACGGGTGAAAATTAATATTCTACATATTTAAGTGTCAAAAAACTAATTTCTTACCTATAATTTAATGGATTTCAAAAGTAATACTTCTTTTAAGGTTTTGTGGAACATTACTGATTCTACATGAATCATAATTTATCCTAATCTTTAAATAAGAAGCAAAATATTATCTTTATTATGAGCAATTCTAGAAAAATAAGTATCCACTATTCTAGTGATCTAAATTTAATTCAGAAATCTCATATGAGCGGTAAGCTTAAATTTGAAGCATTTTCAATGCAACAAGCACTTCTTGTGATTTTTATTAGCGATTTTTTTCTTTTAGGTTTCAGAAATTAATTATTGGGATTTCAGAACCATCTTGAGCTATTATACTCGTTAGTGACAATTAAACAGGAACAAACATTCGACACCATGTCTCAAACGCATTCAGATAATATTTCAGAGAATCACGTTTTGTATCAAGGGAAACCTGACGATCTTCCTACACTTCTTCATCTGGAGAACAAAGCAGCCAACGAGAGTGACAAAGAGGTATCAGCAGAAAGCACAGGAGAATCTAGCACGAACTGCTTTGGAAAATGTCTGAGCAGATTCAGACTAGAAATCGCAGCCTATATATTTATGTTCTCATGGATCATGATACAAATTTCTTCGACATCTATGATTCTGGACAAAGTGTGCTTGGTCTATTATAATTATTCAAGCGAAATTTGTAGCAATTTAGACAATTACACCGAAATAAAATCTGCAATAGAGAAGAAGGCTACCAACTACCAACTTGGACACACTCTTATCCAAACGGCTCCAGCAGTTTTGATTTCCTGCTTTGCCGGACCTTGGAGCGACAAGTATGGCAGAAAAATTCCAGTTCTCATTGCCATTACAGGAATGACTTTGGATACCATCGGGTCAACTGTTTGCGCGTATTTCTTATACTCGAGAGTGGAATTCTATTTCATCCCCGCAATATTCACAGGTTGTTTTGGGGGCGTCGTGACGGTTTTGACGGTTATCTACAGTTATGTATCAGATGTGACATCTGAAGAAGGAAGGACTATGAAATATGCTTTTCTGGAAATGGCAGTAGGATTATCTCAACCTTTAGGTATCGGTGCTGGTGGCTGGATTTACAAGTTTTTGGGATACCCTGCAGTATTTATGATATCCGCAGTTGGTCTTATGGTCAGTTTTATTTTGATAACCTTATTTTTGCCTGAGACTCGAGGCCAGGGAAACAAAGACACTTTGAAAGCGAAGCTTAAAAATCTGTTTACTTTAGAGACATTGAAAGAGGGTTTCACCGCAACTGTGAAACAGCGACCTAACCAAGATCGAAAACAGATACTACTACTCATACTATCCATGTGTTTCATCGTTATCGCAATTAATTGTAAGTATTTTTTCAAATTTCTTGGAGAAATGCGAGATTTATTCAATTTAAAACTACTTAGAATTATTATAAATTGCGCTTCTTAAGTCTGCGTAAAACTGTAACAAAAATGTTGGCGTTCGAATTATGAACTGAGATGAATTAGAACTTAGAATGAACCTATTATCAGCAATATTCAAGTTCAAAAACTCATTTTATTAGAGAAATTCGCGACCATTGGAATAAATATCTCCGGTATACATAGTGTTCAGATTGCCAAAATCAAATGGATTTGTGTTTAAGAAAAGGTAGCCGGTACCTGAATTGCAGTTTGTTTAATTTTTTAGCATGTTAAGAGTTAATCGGTAAGGACTTTCTTATAACGATGTGAAGAATTCAAATGTTGGTGGGTTTCGCAAATTTCCTTAAATAGTAAATAACATTTAATCCTTTACTGCGCAGAGATACGTATTTAAACCACTTGCGTTTTGTACGTTTTGAATTATTTCTCAACTATATAATAATTATTTAACTAAATAGCTTATTATTACATCTCAACTTGAAGTAAGTAAGTAAAGAAATTTTAATTAAACAATTTATGTTTAACAGGACAGTCTTCGGTTGGCTTGATTGCACCAGCCGTATTGTGTGCGTAAGGCATAACGCAATTCACAAAAAGAATGCCAGTCTAAAAATATTTTCATGTTTTAAAAAATTAGCTTAAATTCGAGTTAAAATAGACCAAGCCTCGACCATGCGGTAAATCTTTATCACCACAGTACACCCCCGAACTCGGAGCCAGGATAGCTTCCTGTCGGTTGGGTGGGTATACGTGGAACTTTATTTTTTAAAAAAACCCTTTCTATTCTTAGATATTTTTTAACAATTTTGAATTCAGAATAACAATGAAGACGAGTTTAAACAGTTTTAAACGTAATAAATAACAAATGAACTTAAAATGAAAATAAATAATAATAATATAACATTATAATAATAATTTCATTCATTAATATTATATAATAAATATAATATTAATGAATGAAAATAAAAACAACAATATAACACAAAAACATATAAGAAATAGTTAATAATGCAGTAAATCTAAAAGACCGGCCGCCACGAAAACAAACCGGGCGCTGAAGTCGACCGCAAAATAGCCCTTATTACAAACGGCTCATGCGACCTCCAACCCTCTTTTACGTGGGTACGACCCGTCTTCGGAAATGAGCCCTAAGATCCACACTACCTTTACTATATCGAATCGGGAAGCAAGATTCTGCTTACTTATACGGCAGGCGCTCATCCCTATATTTGAGGTGCCCCCATAAATGAGAAAATTAGCGTAAATGTAACCCATTTTCCTCTTAAGGGGGCACCTCAAATGTTTTAACATAAAGAGCTCTAAACTTAATGCGAAACGCTATTTAAATAATGCCAAATGCTTGCATGTAAAAGTTTTAATTAGAAATTCTTGTTAATTATATAAATGCAGCAGCAATTCCATGTGTCATGTGAAAAATATCCTTCTGAGTGGTTTTAGTGTCTGTAAACCAGTTGTTTTTTATTATATATCAATGCATTTAACAAAATAATATAAACAGATTTAGTGAATAGCGTTTTAGCTTTTAACATCACGAGTCCTAATATTAAGGTACAGCAAACTAAATGAATTGCCTTTATGTTTTTATTTTGATATGCATTTTCTACAACAAAACTGAAATTCAAAGTGATTTTTCAGCTACAGGCGATGTTAATTACTTTTTTGTTCATCATGAATATAACTGGGACAATACAACATATTCAACATTTATGGCCATCTACTCAGTAATCGGTGTCTGCATATTGGTCATCGTGGTTCCAGCACTTAAATATTTCAAAACCGGAGATCCCATTCTTGGATTGGTTGGAACGATATCCATTCTTTTGAAATATACTGGATTCGGACTGGCATGGAAACCAGCAGTCTATCATGTTGGTATGCAGACACATTTTTTATTTCTTAAGTATGCGAAATTTATTATGTATATAATCTTGTATTTTTTTTAATAATCACATTTTATAGATTAGAATTTGCATACTTTCTGCAATAGATAGGTTATAAGCAGTACTTATAACTTAGCACTTAACTTAGGTAGTTAAACTTATGAGTATACGACCTCATGATTTTGATGATCTCCAAGTTTCAGACCTCCGTATGTCCGGAAAAAAAAGGTTTTTGAATTTGGTCTGTCAGTTCGTCTGCGAACAGAATCATTCCAAATCGCAAAAAGCTAGATGGATGAAACTATATATGCGGTCTTTACACCAAAACTTTAGTTTGCTATCAAATTTCGGAAAAAATCCATGAACCAGAAGTCTATCTGGTAGTCAATCGATGTTCATGTGGACATAATAACACTAAAATGAAACTATCCAATTTTATGCCAAATTCATGAACTGGTTGACTCTCTGTCCATCCATCTATTAACCCTCTGATTGCATAATTTTTTTGAAGTGCGATTTACATGCAAAGTTTCAAAACAAGTTCAAATACAGTTGAACCAACCTAATTGTTATTTACATGCAGGTCTTTATTAGTACAATATGATTAAACATTTTAAAAGTACCATGTAAACCCATTAGCTTCCGAAAATCGCAGGATGCAGCAGAAAACAGACGAACTTCCAACCCGCTGAAATCGCGGGATATGCTGTCAGTAGGGTGCGACGAAAAAAAAAATTGATTTTTCGAGTATCGAATTCAAATAATCCGCACAAGTTGTGCATTACCATGCTAATCAACAGAAAAATATTTAAAAATTATATTTTAAATATTAAAATCGAGCAAAGAGCCGAACGTTCGGAAAAAATGACAAAAAAAAATAAACATTTAAAAATTCGTCGAGAAAGTCAATTTTTCGTGTAACAAATTCTAATAGGGTGCAAAAGTTGTGTATTACCATGCTAATCAATGGAAAATATGGAAAAATTATATACTTTTAATCTTCAGTTCGCGAAGAGAGCTTAAAGCTTGGAAAAAATGTCAGAAAACAACAATATTTAACTCTACGCTAAAATTTTACAGGTTATAGATTTTTGCTTCTAATAACTTTTAAGTACTTTATTTTAGTTGCCTGACGATAAAAAAATTATATTTAGAAACCATGCACTACATTTTGCGTTCGCGCAAAATGCCCAAATTTTAGAGTTCGGTGAAAAATGAAGGTTTTTACAGTTTAACAAATAAATTCATTGTAGTATTTTAAATTATAAAATGAAATCTTTCAATGTTTAGGACCGTATTTGACGGACAGATATGTTTTAATGGCAAACTAGACAGGAGCATATGTCTTAATAATGTAGTTAACACTCATTTTGAATTCGAATGTACGGCTTGTTTGGAAAATGAATAAGCGTAAAACCCGGATTGCACATGTTCAGCCATCGGGAGTGACTGAGAGGTCCAGGACCTCTTACGCCCAGATCTGCAGCGTATTGTCCTGTCTGGATAGCTCTGACATATCCAGAAGGTGCTGTTGATCTTTATTAAGAGCAGTTTTATTTATATTGATTTCATCTAACTTAATTGCCTCGAAATTTATAATTGTCAATTTCTCACAATTACTCAGTTGTTTGCCTATTTTCGAAGAAAATGACGTTGGTCCCGTCGTTTATCCGTCCAAATATTCAAATAAATGTTTAAATGGTATGTCATTGAGTGAAGTAAGCATTTGAACCACTGTAGCGAGCGCTGAATTTTAAGCTCTATGTTGCGGTAACAGCATTTTTCCTTTCAGTGTTTGTTGCTGTGACGTCACGACCAATTGATTCCAGTTCATTAATGTGAATATACTTATCTTCCAGGTACTTAAGAATGCACTTGAATAAATCACTACCGGTTCCAATTGCTGCTGTGACATGACGGACATATTGTCCACCAGGTTCACGAATCAGGTTAAAGCGATTCGCTAGTAATCGATAAAAGCAGAGAGAACAGAAGACACGACAAGCTATGGCTCGTCTAAATAGTAACAAAGGGAATATATTTTAAAGGTAGACAAGATTATACTATCTTTCAAGAAAAAATAGGAACTATTATATCTAAGAATAAAGAAAGAGGTGGGCAATATGTCGGTCACGTCATACCAGCAAGTGGAACCAGTAGTGATATAGCCAAGTGAATTCTTAAGTACCTGGAAGATAAAGACGTTGACTTTAATGAACTGGAATCAATTGGTTTTAAAGGTACAGTAACAAACTCAGGATAAAAAAATGATGTTAACCGCAACATACAGCTTAAAATTCGGCGCCTGCTGCAGTGGTTCACATGCCACTTCAGCTACCATATAAACATTTATTTGAATATTTGGACGGAGAGACGACGGGACCAGCGTCACTTTCTGGGAAAATAGAAAAACAACTGACTAATTGTGAGAAATTGCCCATTATAAATTTCGTAGCAATTGAGTTAGATGAAATCTATATAAATAAAACTGATCTTAGTAAAGATCAACAGTATCTTCTGGATATTGTCAGAGCAATCGAGACAGGACAATGCGTTCCTGATCTGACCGTAAGAGATCCTGGACCTCTCAGTCACTCCCGATGGCTGCCATATGCAATCCGGGTTTTACCCTTGTTTATTTCCCAAACAAGCCGTAGGTTGTTTGGGAAATGAACAAGGGGAACAAGGGTAATGCCAAGCTGTTGGTTGTCAACTACATTATTAAGACATATGCTCCTGTCTGGTTTGCCATTAAAAGATACATGTCTATCAAATACGTCCCTAAACATATAAAGATTGCATTTTATAATTTAAAATACCACAATGAATTTATTTGTTAGCCTGTAAAAACCTCCATGTTTCACCTAAACCATGGGTCGGCAACCTGCGGCTCTTTTTATGTAATGGTGCGGCTCTCCAGTTCCATACGAAATAATTAATAATTTATTATCAAAACCCTTAAAAATAAGAAAATATATTTTTAAGTACCTAATTTCTCAATAGCTTCTATTTTCATAATCGTTAATTACAAATCGCTACGCTTAACACGAACGTAATGAGATAAATTTGAACTATTGTTTTGTTCTTAGAGATGAGACTCCGTGACCATGTTTATCTTTAAGCCAATTGCATTCCATTTCCGTCTCACCCAAACAGCCACCGTCTAGAGTCTAGACAACACGTTTAGACTCTAGACGTGTTGTCAGTCAGTCATCCTCGGATAGCGCGATCAACGTTACGTTGCATGTGTGTTAATTTAATCGCTTGCGGTTTTTGCGTATCTATTCGCTTGTTGTTTTAAGAAGAATACGATTTAGAAGCGAATTATCTTCTCAAAGGTATGTACGCGTATAATATAATAAAATCAGTAACAGAATTGGATTATATATCTGAGGATCGTGTTAACGAAGTAATAATGGCAAATAAATTGTTTGCCGTTTTAAATAGATAAGTAAAATTTAAAAAGTCATTTTTTCAGCTCCGCCGCCAGAATGGCGTCTGGTAAAAAAAAGAGAAGAACTGAAGAAGAAAACCGAGAATTCAATCAGGATTTAACGGAGTCGTTTGCATTCATATACAACACAGATGACCTTCCGACTTGTCTCATTTGCTACGAAACACTCTCACACAATAAGAAGTCAAATTTGGAGAGACACTTCACTACAAAACACACCCAGTTTTGCTGGTAAATATCCAACCGGTGACGCACGAAGAAAAGCTGTTGAAGAGCTCCGAAAAAACAACAACAGTCAAGTTCCATGCTAAGTAACTGGGCGCAATCTTCCAATAATGTAAATCTGGCAAGCTTTGCAGGATCATTAGAAATTGCAAAAAGAGGAAAACCATTCACAGATGGTGAGTACGTCAAAGATTGTTTTATACGTGCATCTGAAGAACTGTTTCGTGATTTTAAAAACAAAGCAGAAATCATGAAAAAATCAAAGATTTGCCATTATCTGCTAAAACAGTACAAGATAGAACTGCTAAAATGTCTTTAAATGTAACACATATGCAAGTGGAAGACATTCAACTGGCTTCTGCCTTATCACTTGCTATAGATGAGTCTTACGACATAAAAGACACGGCAGAAGTTACCCTTTTCGTCAGGTATAGGTCGCCCCAAGGTCCAAAAGAAGAACTGCTAGGATTGCTACCGCTCTCAGGACAAACTCGTGGAGAAGATATAGCAAATGCTGTGCAAAAATGCCTGGAAGACAATGGAATCGATATAAATAAAATCGTTTCTATAGCAACTGATGGAGCCAGAAGTATGACAGGAATACATAGAGGGGTAACATCAATTCTTCAGAAAAAAATAAACCACGAAATTCTAACGTTTCACTGCATAATTCATCAAGAAGCGCTTTGTGCCCAAACATTTCCGGCCGAAATAGTTGAGGTCATGAACTCGATAATTAAGTTTATTAACAGCATCTTGGCAAAAGCACTCTACCATCGCCAGTTTAAAGATTTCCTTGAAGAAATAGATAGCCAGTTTTCTGACCTACTTCTGCACAATAAAGTGCGATGGCTTTCCAGAGGTAACGTATTGCAACGTTTTGCTTTGTGCTTGAGTGAAATAAAAACATTCCTCATTGAAAAAAGCATTGAAAATCCCGAATTGGAAGAAGACAAATGGCTGCAAAAATTCAACTTCATGGTAGATACCACAATGAAACTAAATGAACTAAATCTAAAACTGCAAGGAAAGGGCAACCCAGCCTACGCCTTGCTTGAAGAAGTAGTTTGTTTAGAAAAAAAAATTGCTTCTTTTTGTTGAAGACATGGAGAGCGGTAAATTACTTCATTTTAAAAATTTGAAGCAATATCGCGATGAGACCAATGCAACTATTGACACGAATTACTTCAGCACAGCTTTAAAAAACATGAAGGATGGATTCGCTGAGAGATTCGAGCAATTCAAAACAAACAAAAGTACTCTCGTGTTCATAGTATATCCTCTCAACACAAATACAAATGAGATCTACATTGAGCCATTTGGAATTGATGCTGGATCGCTTCAAATGCAATTGCTGGATTTGAAAACCAAAGACTTGTGGAGTGGCAAGTTCACAGAATTCAAGAGCAAGTTGGAATAGATAGAGGTACAGAAATGCATGCACATCGCGCAGTACAAGTGGACAGCTCTAAAAGAAATTCCGCGAGTTGAGGCCCTCATATTCGGCTCATGGAATAGTCGTCCAGAATGTTACAAGTGAGGTGAAGAAGTTGGCATATGGAATGCTGACGATCTTCGGGTCGACATTCGTGCGAGCAAGCGTTCTCTTGTATGAATATAATAAAAAGTAAAGTTAGAAGTCAACTAACAAATAAAACTTTAGAGTCGTGCTTGAAACTTAAAACAACAAGTTATAAGCCAGATTTAATCAAACTTTCAAAAGGCATGCAAAGCCAATGCTCCCATTGATGTAACTATCTATATTTGTGTTTTTATATGAATAAATATTATTCCGTATTTAAAACCGTTTATTTTAAATCAAAAAACAAAATATATATAATCAAATACTATAATATTGAAACGAAAATTTTTACTGGCTCTTTAAAAACTGGGAAATTTTGTAAATTGTAACTTTTGGCTCTTCCGTTTCAATAGGTTGCCGCCCCTTGACCTAAACTCTAAAATTTGGGTCTTTTGCACGAACTCAAAATGTAGTGCACGGTTTTTAAGTATAATTTTTCTGTCGACAGGCAACTAAAATAAAGTACTTACACGCTATAAGAAACAAAAATCTGTACCCTGTAAAATGTTAGCGTAGAGTTAAATATTGTTGCTTTTTATTTTTTTCCCAAATTTAGGCTCTTTTCGCGAACTGAAGATTAAAAGTATATAATTTTTCCATATTTTCCTTTTGATTAACATGGTAATACACAACTTTTGCGCCCTATTAAAATTCGATATATGGAAAATCGACTTTTTTTACGATTTCTGAAATATTATTGTTTTTTATCTTTTTTTCCAAACTTTCGGCTCTTTGCGCGATTTTAAGGTTAAAAATATAATTTTTTAAATATTTTCCCGTTGATTAGCATGGTAATGCACAACTTTTGAGCCCTATTTGAATTCGATACTCGAAAAATCGATTTTGTTTTCGACCCACCCTAGCAGTCTCATTTTGCACTCTTAATGTCGAGTCAGATTCGATATTCTGAATGATGCAACTTTTACACATTCTTATTGGATAGCGCTTATTAATTTTTAGGAATTGAAGAAAATTAATAACAGTATTTTTCAGCTTCATAAAGCGCTGAATCAATCCTTACCCTCAAGATAAGATGTATGATTGTGCATCTTATCATCTTTCGGGGTACAAAGGATTAGTGCGCACGTGAACGTGATAACCTAAAAAGGCAAAAATACTAGATGGGTGGGTTTTAACGTATGACCTTTATAACCAAATGATAAACTTGTGCCCAATTTTGGACTAAACATGTCAAAGGGTTGATTGTAGGGATGTAAAGAATAATCGTTAAGTATTCGGCCATTTTACCGAATATTCGGACGAATAATCGCAGGATAATAATTTTTTTAAATGTCCTGATTTACATTTTAGTTCATTAATTATCAAAAACTCTTTCAACAGTTACTTAATTTTAAGTTGCATAATAGATACATATAATGTGATCAATATTTAGCATTTGTAGAGGCATTATATATGATTCCACAGTTAATTAAAGTAAGCTCTTCTTTTTTTATTTCAGCAATATCATTACATGCTAAAGACGATCAGAGTATTTCAACATCTTGGATTATATTTAAAACTTCCATTCCATGACCATAGTTGCGAACGGTCACTGCAGTTAATATTAGAAAAGGGCAGAGTGCAACGTGCATGAGCGTTAAATACTCCTAGGAAAAAGGGGATTCCCTTGGGATCTCATGACTCTGGAAGTCAAAGTAGAAATGTGGGTCTCTAGGATTGAAGCAGAAGTAATTAAAAAATGAAATGGCTTTAGAAAAAATTAATTTAGAGATGGAAAAGTGAAATCATTACATACATAAGTGTATTTCATATTGTTTCATATCATTTATCATTGTAAATTATTGCTTTTATTTGAAATTATCATGCAATCAAAAACGATAATTTTTCAGCATTTTCAAGAAGAAATCTGTTCCGTTTCGATTTATACACACATATTAAGCGTTTCAGAAAATAAAAGCTCACTACGTACGGTGCTTCCAGGAGTTGAAAGATATTTTCTTGCTAAATTTGCAAGTCTTAGAATTTTTTTCTTTTTTTTCACGCCAATTAAGTAGAATCTTCATCCAAGTTATTCGAAGTTCTTTATCAAAAATTGGAATTTGCTTCTAATAATTTCAATTTGACTACTGAATTTTCTTCTGTGTATGTCATTGTAATTGTTACATATTGTCCTTCGATCTTTTGTATTTTTTTAAGCAGTTTTCAATAATTGAGCTGTCAATGATTTAATTTATTCTTAAGCTCGCTGGTGTTCAAGTTAAAATCATTAACGTAAACATACACGAAAAATACAACAAGATGATGTGATCCATTTTAACTAACAAAATTCCGAAGATCTCATCATATTGTTGTTGTTTTCGTATATGTTTACGAATGTACGTGAATTTGTATCCTAGAATAAATGTTTAATGCGTGAACTTCTGCTGAATTTACTTCTTTTTCTAGCCCTGAAATAATGTTTACATTTAGTGACCTCTGCTACAGGACGCGGGAAAGACGATAAATATTATTTACTTATTTTTTATAGGTTTTGAAGAGCAGAAGTAAACCAATGGAGAATTGCTTGAATGAACGCAAAGCCTTTTCATAATCGTAGCAAAAAGGCTTGCTGGTGCTGTGTTAAAATCTTTGGAATTTTTTAGTTAGTTTAGTTTTAAATGGATCTCATCATCTTATTTAAGTTTTTGTGTTGTAGAAAAAATGTTTAATGTGTGAACTTCTGCTGAATTTACTTCTTTTTCTAGTCCTGAAATAATTTTGACATTTATTGGCGTCCCCGACAGGACGCGGGAAAGAAGATAAATATTATTTACTTATTTTTTATAGGCTTTGAAGAGCAGAAGTAAACCAATGGAGACTTGCTCGAATGAACGCAAAGCTCGCCTTTTCACAATCGTAGCCAAAAGGCTTGAAGAGCTGATTTCTGATAATAATGATAAGACAGAGATAAAAGCAAGATTTCAAGCTTTAAAACTGCGACACGAAAAAATTAATAACTTGGATTCAAGGCTTTTAAAACATGTTCTGGGAGAAGGAGATGAACAAACCAGCGGGAGTGGCCTCCCCTAAACTTTCTCGTATACTTCTCAAAAATATGTCATTTTCCCTCCCCCTGCATGGATAAAAAATTCGGACCTACTGTAACTCAGAATGCAATGACTATCAGAAGGCTTTTCGTTGTAGATTATAGTGATTGTAAAATATTTAGGTGAATAATCAAATTCAAAGAGATGCGTATATATTAAAACTCAGCGATATTTATTTTTTATCACACTCTAGCAAGCTCCGCTAATGGCGTGCACGAGCGAAAAGGAAAAAGGAGAAAATGACTTCGTTAGCTATCGCTGAATAGCTTGCGCATGCGCAGAGATTTTGCTCCCAGTATGTAAGTAAAAAAAAATTGAATATGCAATTTCATCGCCCTTTTTTTTAAGCGATTGAAACGAAATTTCGGTACAGATCTATAATTAATGTTAGCAACCGTCATACCAATTTTTATTTATCTAAGACAAAAGGTTTAAGAGATATAATTTTTACCAGTAAACGATTATACAGTCCGACAGACAGTCAATCCTTTGACGGTTTTGGCCCAAATTTTATAAGGACCTACATTTCTGATGAAGGAAATGCCTACCAAATTTTATTCATCTAGCTGTTTAAAGTTTTGAGTTATAGAGTTAACATGAACGCGGACAGACAGACTTCTCGTAGACGGATTTTGTCCAAAATTTGATAGAAACCTACAAATTATGTGTAAAGATCACATACCAAGTTTCGTCCCCGTAGCTCTAATAGTTTCTGAGTTATCGTGTTCATAGACAGGCAGACAAACATAATTCCAAAATTGTGTTTTTCGGACTCGGGGAGGTCTAAAACGTGGAGATTCGTCAAAATCTCGAGTTCGAAGTTTTTGACGATTGCAATACTTTCTCTTTGTATACTACGTATACGAGAAATTAAAAATCGATGATGAGTTAGCGAAATGTTGTGAGTATGAATTACGATTTTTAACTATAAAGGAATTGGTGTGCGTTTATAGTGGAAATCATCTTGGCTGCTCTAGTTGTAATCATATTGAAAACAAGATGCAACTTAAGCTGCCTAAGATAGAGCGAATGAAATTCGATGGGCATTTAAGCAACAGATCAAAATATTCTAAATTTCATAATGATGATTCCTTACTTCCTGAAGATAGATTTGAATATTTAAGATTGTCAACTGCATTTAAAGGACATGATTTAGAGTGTTATTTTTGGTCAGACTCAACTGTCGTTTCGGCTTGGATAACCATTGAAGGGCCATGGTCCGTATTCGTTGAAAATCGAGTGACAGAAATTAGGGATATCAGTCTGGTAAAGCAATGGATTCAAGGAGTAAAGCATTTTTTAAAGCGAAATCTTAGTCCAGCATCTTTGAAGTATGAAGAGCTTAACACACTACTTTGTGAATGTGAAGCCATCATGAATAATCGTCCACTGACTTATTTGTCAGAATATCCTAGTGAGTTGGAAGTATTGACGCCTTCTACGTTTCTACAGAGCCTTACTGGATATCAGGTGAATGACATAGATCAAATCGAAAACGCAAGCTTAGTAAAAAGTTTGAACTATGTCCAATCATTAAGAGAAAAGCTGAGAATGCGTTTTAAACACGAATATATGGGACTGCTAAAGCCACCAAAAAGACGACACACAGACATTATCAAAGTTGGAGATATCGTCTTAATCAGGAGCGACAAAACAAAGAGATTGCATTGGCCACTGGCTAAAGTTATTGAAATATTTCCAGAAAGGGATGGAGTTCCCGTTGAGTTCTGTTGAAGACTTCAAGCGAGTATGTAATTTTCTTTGAGCATAATTAAAAAACCCCTCCCCCTCCGGGCTATGTAAAGCCTTAAGCCAATTTTGGCAGGCTGGTTCGGAGTGGGTAGTGAATGAGTGAATGAAAAGACCCATCCAGCGACTGCGTTCTTTAGAGGTTCATCAGTCTAATGAATCTTCGAAGGAGCTAGAGCCGATAATATAGCAGTTCCATCATTCTCTGAAGAAGACAGCTAAAAGAGAAAATGACCCTCTTGATCAAGACTCTCCTAAAACAGAACTTTCAGATGGAGGATCTTATACGACCCGTTATGGCCGAACAATACGCCCAGTACAGACACCGAGTTGTGATCTCCTTTTTTATTATGAATTAATATTTCTATTTTTTGTTTTTTCAGATGTTTTGTAAAGATCCCTCTTTACAGAGGTGGGAGGATGTTACATATTGTGCTCCGATCTTTTGTATTTTTTAAATAGAAGTTTTCAATAATCGAGCCTCAAAGATTTAATTTATGTTTAAGCTCGCTCGTGCTCATGTTAAAATCTTTGGAATTGTTTTAGTTAATATGGATTTCATCATCTTATTTACGTTTTTGTGTCGTAGAATAAATGTTTAATGTGTGAACTTCTGCTGAATTTACTTCTTTTTCTAGTCCTGAAATAATTTTTACAGTAATGTTCTGTTATAATGACTCTTTAATTCCTCTGAAGCAATCCCAATATTAAGAAGGTTTCTCATTTCTTATTGGAATTTATGTATTTAAAATATTTCAAAAACACATTAAGGTGTCAATATTTTTTAAATAAAAAATCAATTTTATTAATCTTTATACTTTTTATTTAAAATATGAGAAATATTTTATTTGGAATCAAAAGTGAAATGTTTCTGAAAAGTATATATTCGACCTGAAATTTGGCCGAATATTCGGTATTCTGCTAAATCACTATTCGTTACATCCCTAGTTGAATGTATACTTTTCTGTCGTGTGTTTGTGAACAACACCATGGCTGAAAAACACAAGCAAGATAAATGAAATTTGTTATGCGTTCTCGACACCAAAACTGTAGATCTTTTTCAAATTTTGGACGCAATCGTGCAATAGCCATATTTTTAACCCTTTAACTGCAGGTACTTTCTTATATGTGTGGTTTACAAACCACGCCCGCAGTTAGAGTGTTAAGAATGCATACCCGATTCTCTTCATTAATGGATATATTCTCTTCTTCAGCAGTGTGTAAGTGAACTAGAAAGGTGAGGGGGAACATTTCCACTAGCTACTTCGTTTGGTGATTATTGATTTTGGGTGCTACAACGCTCTTTTATTGAAATGAAAAATGCTTCTAATAAGAGGAAATTTTCTGAACCGTTAATTTAAGACGATAAAATTTCTACAACCGTGTTAAAGCAAGTTACTAAATCCTGAGACCTAAATTCTTTATTCGCCGTGCATAGTAAAATATGGCACGCTAAAAGAATCCCGTATGGAATCAGAATTTTGGTTGATAAAACTAAAATACTGTCTAACATATAAGAAAGTCCCTGTTTATTTTTTTATAACAACTTATTTTTAAGAAATCCCTCGTGTATGAAAATCCATGTTTTATAACAGTCAATTTAGTGTTACCACATTTAGTATTCTAATTTATAATCTTCGTATAATTTTAAATGTGAAATTATCATTTTTTCATTCACATGTAAATTGACCTAATAAATTCGGGAGGGATCTTGTGAATATTTTGGGTCGAAACGTATGTGAATTCTGCCTGCCTGCCAATCTAAGAAACTAGTTGTTGATGATTTTGTACTGTCTAAATGCACTGAAGTGCCACTGAATTAGGGATAGCGAGTTAATAACGAGTTGGGCCACCTCTGGCCTTGATAACGGCTGCCACACGACGAGTCAGATTCAACAAGTTTGCAGAAGCGTTCCACAGGAATGGCTTGCCAAACATCGGCTAGAACTGTCCATAATTCAGTAAGGGTCGCTGGTGTTGTGTGATGTGCTTTCACACCTTTCTCCAAAACATCCTAAAGGTGCTCAATAGGATTTAAGTCTGGGATCTAGGTGGACAATTCATGACAGAGAAGTTAGAGGAATGCTCATCTAACCAGGCAGTAGCCAACCGGGACCTGTGAGAGGTGCAGTTGTCTTGCTGGAATACTCCATTTCCCTGTGGATGACTGTACAACATAAATGGATGGAGGTGATCGCACAGCAACTCTACGTACCGAATGACATTGAGGGAGGTTGGTACAAGTAACAAAGATCCCCAAAACTGCCAAGAGAAAACACCACAGACCATGATTGAGCCACCATGGCCTTGTACAGTTGAAACCTGGCATGCAAGATCCATGGCTTCATGAGCCTGACGCCATATTCTCAGCCTCCCGTCAACGTGAAGTAGTCGGAATCGAGACTCATCACTCTATGCTACTCGTTTCCATTCTCTGTATTCTCTTGCCCAGGCAATACGTGCATCCCAATGGCGTGCATTGAGCAATGGTACTCTCGTAGGTCTACGGCTCCCGAAGACCATACGGTGAAGCGAGCGTTGCACGGTCCGTTTACTGACTGTACGACTGGCGCCCTGATTCAGCTGGGTGGTAGTTTGAGATAATGTTTGGCTTCGCTGGCTACGTACAATGCGGCTGAGCCGTTTCACACCATGCTCGTTCAAGGCTAATTGTCCGTTTCAGTTTGCCCGATCGCTAGTTTTTTTCCCGCCATCCGTGTATTCTCGGCATACTCTTGACACTGTCGACCTTGAAAATACTAGTTCTCTGACGATTTCGGAAATTGAATGAATGGCCCATGCGTCGATCGCTTACTATTTGTCCGCGATCGATGGCGTCTAAATCAGAAGTTTTACCAATACTGGCAGTTGAAATAACTGATTAACAAAAGCCACAGTACTAAATATATATGCAGTTACCACAACGCCCTGACGTGCGCATAAATGAGGCACAGCGTCACACTATTTGCATAGCAATGTTTATCCCTAATTCAGTGGCTCTTCAGTGTATATGCTTCTTGATAAGGGTTGGCGGACATTGCAAAAATGTTTATTTCACCTCCGATTTAACCTGGCGGTTATAACCGCTCAAATTAACCGGTTTTCGATTTTTTTTTTTCTAAAAGAAAAAGCAACGTTTTAACGTTCTACATTTTTACAGCAAATCGACACACTGGTAATGCATATACAATCGAATCTATTCATAAGAACTCTTTCAGAAAGTTCTTTTTTCTCTCTCTCTCTCTCTAAAAACGAAGGATGGTACCGTGGAGAGTTCTGCTATATTTTTAAAAAGCTTTTGACATAAGACTTTGAAGAGTTATGTTTAAGGGTCAGATTTTTTAATGTACTTCCGAAGATGGTCACAAGCTTCCTAAAATAGCTTTCGAGCCCTCATCGAAAGCATTAAAATATCACTTCTATAATATAATAACTTCTGGCACCAATTCAGTGTCTTCACCAGAAATCATCCTCTGTGCATTTTTAATGGTGGGATTACTCAAATAACCTCAGGTAGGTTACAGGACTCAGGAGGTCATAAGGCAGTTAACTCAAATAGCCTCTGGTAGGTTACAGGACTCGGGAGGTTATAAGGCAGTTAACTCACGTAACATCCAACACGTGGTAGGTGCAATTCTATCTTGTCCCTGACTGACCAAAAGTATTATTACATTTCAACGATCACCACTAAAACGAAACCGTGCGCAGATGTACCGCTTTTATTACTTAACAGGGTTGCTAAATTATTATTTAATTATACTAAATAAATTTATTTTAATTTCAGATATATTAATTCAGTTATTTTTTACAACAGCCCATCGTTCATTGAATATTGAAGCTATTGAATATCCATAATTTACCTCTTTTCCAAAGATAGTTTTGGAGTTTTTTTTAACTTGGTTATTGTGTTTCTTTTAAGGAACCGGCTATAACCGGGACAAAAAATAACCGAAGAAAACCGGTTAATCGAAACACAAAGACTAGTTTTCGATTATAACCGGTAGGTTTCTCTCATCCCTATTTTTTATAACAGGAAAGTTATTCAAATCTTTGTTTCCACAGCTAGCGTTCTTGGCTACTTGGGAGGTTGTGCATCTATGGCTGGGCGATCGCGGATCTCCAAAGTGGTTCCAAAGGAGGATATAGGTAAAGGACCAGAATTAAGTTTCATATCTAAAAAATAATATTA
>BGPR01000115.1:24788-42784 GCA_013235015.1 Araneus ventricosus
TGTCCAAAATATTTGCCGATGACTCGATCGTTTACAAACGTTTGGTTCTGCTTTACGCTTTGATTCTGAAGTTATAATAACAGGGATCAAAACTCAAAACCAACTTGGAAATCGTGACAACTTTAGAAAATAAAGTGCTCTCTAATTACCCTTCTCAGAGATTTGACGATTTCCGAGATACGTGACTTAACGAACTAGGAGAAGAAAAGAAGAAAAAAATCGAACGTAGAATCACGATTCTTATTAAATATCTAGTTCTGAATGTAAGAAATTTTATAGAACATCGATTTCTTTATGCAGCTTCTATTATATCAGGTTTTGAATTAATAGATGTAAGTCAATCTTTCTTTTGAAAAATAGGAGGCCTACTTTCATTCATTTTTAAATATGAACTTTCAAATATGAAGGATGATGTTACGTTTTATCGTAGATTGTTCTGTCATGAATAACAAGAATATTCAATTCATAATGAGGAATACTCGGAATCAAATGGTTTTCTTTTAGATTTTTTCAGACTGATGCACAAAAAGAATAGGTTTTTAAAAACGCACTAATGTTTCTAGATTTTTCCTGCAGTTGTAGACTTTTTATTTGAGGTCGTCTGTTAAAAAGATGATATTCGTTTCCCCCCCCCCCATTTGTTTATTCGATTCGTGATTCAAATAAAAGATATTTAGATTATTTATTATAGATTAGATTATTTTCAAAGAAATTGTTGAATTTATGTCCCAGTTCACTGAAATCATAACAGCTCTTGAAATAATTATTATTTTTATTTATTACATCGTATATTTATAAAAATTTCTCAATACATGCTAGAATAGCTAACTTACTTTTAAAAAAATTAACCTTTTTTCAATCTTTTACGCGTGAAATGAAATAATTTGTCCGTCCTAAACAAAAAATTTAATTAAGAATTTTTTCAAATTTTATTATCAATTTTCATTCTGATATAGGAAATTGTCATATTTAGAATTGCGGAAATAAATGTAGTTTATTTTAAATAAAATAAGTGCAATTTTAAGTTTTTACTTTTGTTCCTGAAAAAGGTCTCTTGAAGAAAAAGAAAAGATTGAACAAAATTATCTTATATCTTGAGAATGAATTAAAAATGATATTTAAAACAACACTCAACAATTTTTCTTAGTTTTTCCTTCATAACCGATAAAATAGATCTATTGAAATTTTAATCTCTTTTCAGCGCTGTAAAGTTATTCTCTTGCAATTTTGTATCAAGATATCTGTTAATTAAATTCAATCTTAGCATTCCTCTCTTTTTTATTTAAACTTATCTATTTAGATGTACATTAATCTTATTTCGAAGTATTTCATTTTATTTATTTGCACATAAATTTTACCTTTTAGATAGTTGGTATTAGACAGATAGACATCTTCTTCTTTTTATTATTTGCTATTATTTTGTTCGAAAAGTGAACAGAAATGCTGGATTATCTTTAATTATCGAAACTATGTCGATATCGAAGGTAAAAGGATTGATCAAATCCTTTAGTGGATTTTTTTTTAAGTATTTAATACGGACTCTGTCTTCGTAAAATCCCTATCTGTTGGCCGATCTTGTAAACTAACTCTCAAGGTGAATGTCATAGAATTAGTGCATCAAGTTTCGATATTTTGTATGACAATTAAAGTCATTAAACTTTTAGAACACGGATACGTGAAATCTCAAAACATCCTTTCGAATACATCCTTTTCTAGTGGAGAAATAGGCAAATTATTCTTTCCTCTTCAAGTAATTCAGGAAGGGAGGAGGATTGATGAAATCCTTTAGTGAATTTTTTTAAAAAGTATTTAATACGGACTCTGTCTTCGTAAAATCCCTATCTGTTCGCTGATCTTGTAAACTGACTCTCAAGGTGAATGTCATAAAATTAATGCATAAATTTTCGATATTTTGTATGGCAATTAAAGTCATTACACTTTTAGAACACGTATACATGAAATCTCAAAATATCCTTTCGAAATGCGGATTCTATTGGAGAAATAGGCAAATTTTTCTTTCCTCTTCAAGTAATTCAAGATAAGATCTAGAGTTCCTTTTAACCACCCTATTAAACCACCTATTAACCCACCCTTAAAACCTATTCTTGTCTTCCCTCATTAGGAATAAATCATTACACATAGGATGTTACAGTGGGACATAACACCACAGCATACCCCCGAACTAGAAGCCTAAACGGCTCCCTGTTGGTTGGATTGAGTATGTGTGAAATTTTATTGAAAAGCCAAAGCAAAAAAAATTACATCATGAGATATAAAAACACATAAAAGGGAACATAATTATACATAAAGAAAGAAGAATAGAGGGTTACAATCTCAGTATAATATAAAATATATACAAGAGGAGTTATCATTTGAGTGCAGTCTCCTTTAGTTACATTGTTTCATACAGTTGCAGCTCCATGATTCGGGGCTGTTAGTGTTGTTCCATGCGACACGATAAAGAAGAATCGATAATGTATTAGAATAAGTTATATTGATGATTATTGTCGCAACCATCCTAAAAACCCTCCGTGGGACTGTTTTTTTTCTGTCTTGTTACTTATACATAGGGATCTCTGGAATTGTTACTCCAGGGTTGGCAGTGATGTGAAGGGTGAATTTTTCGATTGATTTACGGAAGAATTGGTGGTGGCTGGTTGCTGTTCTTAAGCTATTGTGCTTTGGGGGGGGGGGGCCCAAAAATTTTCTATTTAATGATAACAGGACAAAGATATTAATGTCACAAAGGAAGTGAAAATCTTAATAATTGAGTCATGCGTATTTGTGCCAATCCGTTTGCAAATAAAAGGAATTGTGCTGATAGAACGTCTTCATAATTCGTACGGAAAAGGTTAAAACAGTGCAAAAAGAGACTGAATTTAAGATTATTGCTTCCTTTATAGAAATGCTTAATAAATAAATCAACATTTCTTTCAAATATATCATCATTTTGCCATCATTCTTTCGTGGTACTGTACGCTAGCACATTTTATTCTTACTTCAACTAAATTTCGTAATTTTTGAAAGATTGTTTTTGTCTGTTCACCCGCTCACTGTCACTTCAAAACAACTTAATTTGTGACGGACGAACCATCAATTAAGTGATAAGTGCTTTCTGTTACATCGCCAAAGATTTATAGCAAGAAAGCTAATGCGAAATCATACATTACACACGGCCCTCCGGTAATTCACTTCATCTGACCTATCTGGCATCATCCTGGCCTTAGGCAGCTGATTTACGCACCTGGTGTGTGTGTGCGTACTTCGGCGATGATATCTTCTATAAGAATAATGGCCACCTTTAACGATCACGCGAAGCTCTGTGAAATCGCATTCGGCGAGACGACTTGAAACAAAGGCTTGGGTTTCGGATTCTCGCTCGAAGAACAAGCAATTAAAGGGGTGTAAAACGACACTCGTTCAGTTCCCGGATTCTGAGATTTAAGATTTTGTTGCCTCTGGGCGTTATTTAGGTACCTACTTCGGTCATATCATTCCAATCGATGGAAGTTCTGGTAATCTCCCGAAGACAAAGTTTTAATTGCTGTTTTGGGAAATGTTATTCGAGACTTCTGTTGAAAGCAAGTTCACACACGCCATTTTGTGTGAAACTTTGTCATCGCTGAAGATTGAAATTAAGATAGATTTGAAAGACTTCATTAGATCAGTTCTCCCTGAGATTTGAATAGGGTGTATCGAATCATCTGCTCGTGTTAAAACAAGAGAAAGATTTCCGTAGAAAACGTACCGAGTAGAATATTTACTACTAGCAGTACGCGCACGGCGTTGCCAGTGGAATCGGGACTTCAACAAAATGAAAAAAAAAAAAAAAAACGTCCACAATGGCATGAAAAAGTTCTGAAAACAAAACAAAAGATACACATTGTTGATTTTCCCGCGTATTTTTCTTCGCGATAATGACATTTCAACTGTAGAAAATACAGAGTACGTTAATCCGAAACAATATTTAAAAACTTCAGCGTGAAAATGATTATTATAAAGCAAATAAAATATGCGAGACATAAACACATTAAGACACTGCCGAAAATAATAATCGAAGTCATTCAGTTGAAGGGTATGACGTCACCTGCGCTCTGCACTGTCAGCCAATGAAATTGCCTACGACGTTCCGGAAAAGTGTCACGAAAGGGAGCTCGGTAGAGAAGAATATCTTTCAACTGACCAGGAAAAAATTAATTAAAAAAACGGGAAAAGATATTTTAACCGTTCTTGTTTTAAATACGACAGAACTGAAAAGTTTGATAGAAACTTGGAGATGTGTCCTGGATCTTTCAGATCAAAATGGCTGTGCCAATTCATTTTCGGTTTGACGCGATTTAAAACACCTACCTTGGCTCGGTGACCACTGAAACGTCATGGTAAACCGTGCACTTCCTTCCATTAGATGCATGTGCAGAAGGAAATATTCCTGTTTTCTCTCTACTGTCTTCTGGCGTGATTAATAATTTTCCCATTTCACACATTTCTTTCCGTTTTGAAATTGAGTGAACCGATAAAAGAGGAAAAACTTGCAAACTGGGTCCATTTAACTTTTTTAACAAATGTAATTATGTTATTCAAAGAGAGGCAATGATAAAGTAATTATCAAATCACAGCTTTCTTCTATGAAATAAAACTACTGAGAAAGAAACTCAAAATTTTCAACAACCGAATGGGAAGAAATGTAACAGAAGTTTACAATGTGTCAAACTATTGATAATTATACACATTTTTTCTTGCATATGCATTAAATATTTAGATTTCACAGCTTAAACTAAGCATTCTACTCCAGCCAATTATTTCACAAATTGTAACAAAATGAAAATTCTTCTTACATGACTCCATGTATATTTTTTAAGTTTCCTTTTTGGCATCGATTTTATCAACACTGTTGGATTTTCCTCGTAGTGTAATTTTTATTTCACACTTGAGAGATTTTCTTAAAGATCAAAATCCATTAAGTTTTTCTATTAAACAACTAACTCATGATTCACGTGTTTCTAACGGCTATGTATACTCCCAGCGTAGGTGATTGGCCACAATAAAACATACATCCTTTCACTTCTTTAGAAAACAAGTAAAGAGCCTCATACAATTTTCTGCAGGTGAACTAAGTTCGAATGAAAGTGCATTACTTTCTTTCAATCAAAATCACGCGTTTATGTTAAAGAAATACGGAAGTTTGGAAAATCTCGAAAGCTTTTATTGACTCAGAAATAGATCACGTCTTCGAGTCACGAACTGACTTGAAGAGACTTTTTTTGCGTTATATTTTCCTTTTTTTGTGTGTGGGTGGAGAATCAATTTCTTACTTTCTATAACCAACGATTTGTATGGAGTTTCATTAAAATTGTGTGTAAGTAAAAATGTAGCAGACTATGAAAACAAGAAACTCAAGAATTTCAATTTTATTGTATTGGAATAACTTTGGATTTTAGTTGTTGTTACTGCTCTATTTATTATTGAAGAGGTTTGAATATTGGAGTTGTTTGGCAAGAACAAATAACAAGTCAGTCTATAGTATCCATAAGTGAATATGTGCCCAAACTTCCAAACTAAAAACCTTTGTTAGTATATAATTGACTAATAACGTACATTTTTATATTTGGTGTGTGTTACCTTTGTTAGTATCTAATTGACTAATAAAGTAAATTTTTATATTTTGTGCGTGTTTCTGTTTCTGTTTTGTGAATAAAATAAATTTAAATGATTTAAAAGAGCTAACTGGTGCCATAACTGTATAAAAGTTGAAGAATTTTCAAACTTTAATACATCTGTTTTCTAGGAATCTAAACCTACGCTGGATTTACATTGGAACAATTTCTGGCCACAGTAACTTCTTGAGGCAACAAAGTCTGGTCACAATTCGATTATCTTACTTCAAGAATAGACCATGCGTGTGTATTCGTGCACGCGTGAATGCGTGTTTAATTTATTTCGTTTCGTTCAAATCCCTATATGTTTATTGTTATCTTCCAAACTCGGTAAATGTAGCTTGTTTTAAAAACTAATCCTACTATGTGTTGAAAGATCTAATAACATATGCAAAAAAGGTTTTTTTAAAAATGAACTGCTGATTTCTTAATCATTAAAATTGCCGTAATTGTTATAGTGCTGTCTTCAGAACGGTAAAAACAAAGTGTTTATTATCCTCTTATTACAATTTTTTTGGGGGGGAAGTTTGTTTTCACGGTTTTTGTTATCACTATATTTTTCGTTTTGTATTTATGTACCTGTGGGAAATATATCTGTTCTTCTCTGCAAAGAAAAACAGATGGTCATGAAAAAACAGCGGTCATAAAGACGCTAAGGGGTCTATTCTGGTTGTTCCAGAGTTGGGGTGGGTTGCGGTTTTTTAGGGGGGGACCCCCCCCCAACCGGGGGTACCAGAATAGACCCCTAAATCTCTTTGGTATGCTTGCCAAAACGGTAACATCTCTTGTTAAACTGAATGACGCAAAAAAGTCGAAAATTGAACGATAGAAGATAAGGTAATATTCCCTAGTGTAAATATAATTCAGCCGCTGTCGTATAATGAGGCAATCACAGTCGTAATACATATTAATGATAAATTGTGACACAGGATGCAATGGATTCTTAAAATTGTCACAAACACCCAATATAAATTTATTTGCGGGTAGTCTTTCCATTGTCTTCCAATTCTATTGGGATTTTCGGGTTACAAGAGGTCTTTTTCTAGACGTTATATCAAACCTCTTACAGAAAATATATATATATTTTTTGAATCCTTACCTACAGGTAACCCTTGAGAAAGTCTGTAAGGCCGGATTCTTTTCTACAACTCTTCAACATTTAAATATGCTTTAAGGTTAGCTTAGTTTTTCATTTCTTTGTTAATGTAATTAATACATGTAAAATTAAAATAATGCAAAGATTTTAAAGCAGAAAAAAAATCATTTTTTGCTTTCTTCTTCTTTCTTCGTAATTTTTTCGCCCTTTTTGCTTTATTCGTTTCCCAAGGTTGTGAAATGCACATCACCGAGATTTAAAATTCCGATGGCATATGTTTTGTTTCATTTATTTTTTTCGCGAGGCTCTGAACAATGATAGTTCAATTCTAACCACGTTATACATTTAATATATACTTTAAAATAAAGAGAAATTAAAACATTGTGGTAAATGAAACGGAATTTAATTAATGTTTTTTACTAAAAAATAGAAGCGAATATTTGTTCTATTCTGCAGCGAAAATAATATGCTTTGCGTGACTTTACCTGTTGTGGATGTTCCATCTTTCTCAAATTTCCTAAGAAACAATGAGTTGAAAAATAGAAGGTTAGTGTTTGCAAAAAATTTAGCCGAAAATAAAATTAATGGCCATCAATTTTAGGTTACGTGGGATGATCCTAATTGTTCGTACATCTTCCCACGATCTATACGGAAATCCATGTGCTCTTTGCTTCGCATCGTTTTTGTATAGCACTGCATGAACTCCATTATCTGCTGTAATTTGACCTTTTTAAAGAAAAAGACAATAGTTTTGTCTTCATTTTGATTCTCAAAGTGTGATGGAAGCATGGTCTCAGATTGTGTGTTATTGTGTCGTAACAGATTGTTTCTTTTTATGGATTCGTTGACCGTAGATATTGCTCTCTTAAAAAAATTTCTCGTCGTACAAAATTTCTGCTGTTCAGCAACGGATTCCGAGACTACCAGTTTTGGACGATTTTACACCGGAAAGGGGTGTCAGGCAATGAGTCATATGAACGCATTTCCAGAGTTCTTTGTTAGCTCACGCTCACTAAAATGTAAACATCACCTTTCCATTCTTCACTTTGCCCCTATTTAAATACTAAATGAATAGTGAGAAAATAAATAACAAAGTATTACGTTGAGCTTTCTGAGAGATATGTGCTTTTGTTCTGGCATCTTTCACGTTACTGAAATAAACAAAGTCTGATTAGCATTGCTTAATACTCGAATATATGAAATATGAAAAGGTATCAAGACGATGCACTAAGAAACACTCGCAGGTTAGCGTGATTGGTGGAACCTGTGAGTGTTTTGTAGTCAACAATCAATCAAAAGCCGAATTCTGAGAGAGAGATGGCCTAGAATTGGAATTTCAACAATCAAAATGCCTGTCAGCCTTGGGAACTGATATGTCGCATTAAATCTAGATTTTGTGGCGCCAACCCTCTGCGAAAGCCAATTGTTGGGAAAAACGAAAAAATAGGGGAATAAATCCCCAAAATCTTTCAAGATTAGAAACGAGAAAATATATAACTTAAAGCATACCAATTCAATAATCTTAATTATTGTTATGACTTGAGTGGGAAATTCCCTTCTCTAGGTACTTAAACTTTCTGCGTATTCCTATCGGCCCTTCTTAATTTCGACACGTAGACTGACAACAACACCGCACAGCTTCGCGCGTTACCTCTTTAATTCTGGTCATGGAACTACGTAAAAAATTATCCCTTTACCTATGAAAAAGTAACCTATCTTCAATGATTGAATAAAAGAAGATGGGATCAACTAAAGTCTTTCCTTGACCCAGATGCTCTACACTTCATATTTAATAATAAAGTATCATATATAAATATCATATGTAATAACTTAACATTTTCCTAATTTAAAAAACTCTTCTTAACTTTTAATTAATAAAATTATTTCTACTTAAGCTCTAGTATAAAAATAACTGCCACTGTAACTGGAAGAAGTCCGGATTCAACCGGCTTCCAGCGTAAGGGAATTTCCCCGTTTCTACATATAAAAACTCGCCGCGATGTTGTAACGGCCCGTTTTTTCAATTCGTAATTCCTTTCCGTCAAAACGCTGCCTTTGCGCGTAAGTTTCATTCATGGCCATGGAGTGGAATTTAGTTTTAAAGATATTATTATAACTATTAAGTTCATATAATCTACATTATCATCCTTAAAATGGATAAATAGAAACTGAAATAAAGTATTGATTGGATCAACGACTGCCTTCTTTTACAAGATGTTTGCTCTACACTTTACCTACGAAACATCATTATATATATATGTAATAATCTCACTTAATTTTACTTTAAATTCTAATATTATATATTTTAAAATCTTAGTACATTATTAATGTCTTCTAAAGTCACTTTTCTTACACTCTAGTTTCGTTTTATTTCCCGCACTGGAGGTATATTAAATCTCGCGTTTTGGCATATTTATTACTAAAAGAATATTTTAATCGCTTTTCCACGTGCCGACATAAATCGCGAAATCAGCGACTTCTTGGCTCCATACTTTTCCCAAAAACACTTACGTAATTTACTAAAAATAGCTAATATTCCCTTCACTTTGATCACGTGTCTATATATTAATCCCTTATCTGAGAAAATGCAGGGATTTTCTGCTCTCTTTTGATTTGAAACTTTCATACGAGATGTACGTATATTCCGCCATTCTCAATAAAAAATAGTTAATAACTCGACCTGTTCCTTACTTAACGACTACAACAACGAAATCATTTTATATATATATATATATATATAATGTTTTCGTGGTTGTCATTAAGAAGCCGAGTTATTAACTAATTTTCTTTATTATCCAAATATTTAAGTCATTTTTAAGGAGAGTGGCGGACATACGTGAATCATAGTTTAAGTTTTCAAGCCAAAAGAGAACAGAAAATCCCTGAATTTTCTCAGATAGGGATTTGACATACAGACACGTGATCAAAGTGAAGGGAATATTAGCTATATTTTTACTAAATTACGTAAGTGTTTTAGGGAAAAGTCTGGCTCCAAAAGGACGCCGAATTCGCGATTTATATGTGCGCGTGGAAGTAATTAGAGTATTCTTTTAGTAATAAATATGCCATATGCGAGATTTAATATACCTCCAGCGCGGGAAATAAAACGAAACTGGAGTTTAAGAAAAGTGATTTTGGAATACATTAAGACTTTAAAATATATAATATTAAAATTTATGCAAAATTAAGTGAGATTATTATATATATATAATATAAAAATACAAAATAGTTTGCAATACAATCAAATGTATTGTTTGATTGAAATCCAGTACTTGTTGGGATTCTATTAAACCAGCAAGGAGGCGTGAAATTGCGTGAACGCAAACGCCAAAAGCCGCCAATTTAAATCCGATAATTAAAATCTTCTGGTTAGTGGTAGCCCTGGAGGAATGAGGAGACATGCATTAAAAGCGAACAACACATGTCATTTCTTTTGAGGTCAAGTTCTGTCGCCGTGGGTAAAAAAGTAGCTCAAGAGAGACAATTAACGGAAAGGATTACTTGTTATTATAAGATAAAGTAGGCGAAAAGGAGTAAATGGACGAAAAGAAACTCGACTTATAACACTTTTTTATTTTTAACCTGCCAATTTGGCGGTTATTTTTATTTATACTTGACCTGGATGGATTAGGTATAAGCTACGACATGTGCCTTAAGAAACATATTTATTTGATATAAGGTCAAAAACCAGATAGCAAGGTTTATCTTTTCGAGATATACGAAAATAATTAGATCAGAAATATTATCTTAATCCTTAATTAATGATACAGCTGATTCGTAATGTAATGTCGTTATTATCTCATTTGTATAGAATCTGATATAAATTTCATAATAATTGTTATATTAAGTGTTACCGGTAATATATGAAAATCAAAAATGTTATAGGAGAACAAGGCAAAGAATGAAATATGTTTAATTTTTAAATAAAGCATACTTTTCTAAGCCATGGAATACAATACAGGGTTAACCTGGAATTTAGGGTGCGTACTCATTTCGTTTCCCTTAAGCTCGCTAATTGTTTGTCGCCAAGAGAGAGAGAGTGCCAGAACATTTGTTTCGGATGCGAGTTGAACATTTTTACTGCGTCCTTTGCACATGCGCCGACAGTGATTTGTTTGCCGGTCTGCGGCGCATGTCTTTAATTTCGCCTCATTTCCATTGGTCCGCTGTCTTCTGTCTTCGATTTGATTGGTCGGAGAAAGAATTTGAATAATACTTAGTTTGGAATTCTTGATTATTTACCAAACGATTTTTTTCAATAACCGTTCGCTTCTCTTCTAAAGATTTTCGTTCATTTAATTTGCTGATTCTCTTTCTCTGTGCTGCTGATTATGGCTTCCAAATATCGAACAAGGAATGTTTTTTCTGGAAACCATGGTTCCCTTCCTACGTTTCATCGTCTTCAGAAGTCTCGTGCTTTCCCTGTATGTTTCGTTTCTCAGTGGAAAAGCAGAGCTACGAGGGACCAGCTTTGTTGAAAGGGAAGCCGCTGATGTTTTTTTAAGTTAAAAAAATTTGCCCGGTGCACACTTGCAATGCCAAAGGCATTGCATACTCAATCTCTCGTTTTGAGATGCCGTAGGCATCGAATGCGCAGGAAACCTATAAAAAAGCTCATTGCACATCCTAAACAGTGTTTGGCGACGGCAAATAAAATTGCGCCAAAGAAAATTGGGGAGAAAATAGTACGCACCCTAAACTCCAAGTTTACCCAATACACAATATGATATAGATCAAGGGCTCTTAAACTTTTCCCCTTAGCGACCCATTTCTGGGTGAAAAATTTTTTTACGACTCTCTGTTCTCGGGAAATTTTTTCCAACAGGAACAGAGTTGAAACTTAATAAGAAAATTAACCACTAATTGGAATGCAATTTTGCAATCAGTATCCGGCTACCGTTTCACAGATTTTGAATTCATTATAATGAACTCAAAATCTATAAAACGGTTAATTATTGGAACGAACAATTATAGGAAACCTTATCTAAGTTTACATACATATTATGCTACTTAAAAATTAAAATATTACACTTTTCACAACAGTTCGTTAGTGATGCAATGAAAAATGTAGCTACCAGTATTGTAATAGTAGAAGGTTTGAATTTAGAACGGGTTAGTTAAATTTCTTTAAGTAAAATTAGAGCTTTGTTTTCTTTTCAGAACCTTCCTGAAGCATTGTCCTGTCACATCTCACGCTTTGTTTTAAACTTTTCATAAAAAAAATTTTTTAATTTGCGTCCAGTTGTGTAACTTCCGTGAGTAAGTTGAAAGCTTCAGTTGCATAAAATCTCGTGCTATTTTTGTCAAAAATCTCCTGCTGATGTTTTTCAATTTGGTGGAATAATTAAATTGAAAATTCTCATCCGTTGAAAATCCCCATAGTTTACGAACACAATGTTCTAATTAGTACAATAAAAATTTAAATAACCCATCCATTCGTATGATTTCAGAATAAATCTGTGTATAAATCTCGTATGATTCCAGAATAAATCGGTGTAAAGTAAATCTGTGTGAAAGGAATTGAATATTTGCCATTTCTGTATCATTCAGTTTGTTGCTGACTTTTTTGTTTTCTTTATTAACGAGGAAGTTCCATAAGTTGTATATTTTGTTATTAGTTTTCTTAGTAACATCTTAAAAGAATTATTTAGTAAGTTGAAGTTAAATGAATTTGGAGGTTTGTTAAGGGGACATACGACTCTTAATTCTCGAAAAAATGTGGGGAAACTGTCTAATTCGATAAATTATATCTCTAAAACAATGCAATTCACAAACTCGCTTTCTTTTTCTAGAAAAATATCTGTTCTTTCTCTTATAGTACACACATTTTCAAACCTTTATATTGCTATGTATTTTTTTGAGATAGTAATAAATATGGTATAACTTTTGGAGAAAAATAAGATAGTCACCTTGTGCGCGTGATTACGGATAAAATATTTGTCTAAACACAATATTTTGGGTATCTAAATAATCCAAACAGTCTGTTTAAGACACTGAACCTCGATTTATTAACATTTAAATTTAATTTCTATTTTATATACCAATTTAAAATAAAAATGTTAAAAATTGTTGAAATATCAACTTTTCTACCCTCCCCCCAAAAAAAACTTCTTTGAAGAAAATATGTCGTTCAATTTGTGGAACATAGCACAATACATATTCATTAAAAATTGTATGTAAAAATATTCAATAGTTCTTGAGATATCGTGCGCGCAATATCAAAAAATCACATTTTGAGATATAGCGCTTTAAAGATATGGCCATATTTACTGTTTACGTTGAAGAGCTGATACATTTTCCTTCTTAAGGTATCCGAACACGTTCGGAGCACTTTTTTCTTAAATTGTGAAATAGAAACACCAAAATATGTTTTTTTGATTCGAATTTAATAAAGATTAATATTAGCGTATGATTTTTGAGTATTAAGTATTATATATTTACAAAATTCTTGAATTTCTTCTGCTTTTTAGAGGAAATTTCCCAAAACTTCAAACATGCTACAGGTCAAACTTTTGTAATAATTCAAATAAAACTAATACTAAAATAAACTAAATACTATGGACTAGTGCTTGTATTAGAATCTTAACATTCTTTGGATAAATAAACATTTTAGAGCTAATCGAACAATCATTATAAGATTTTCAGCAAATTTTCTATGTCATTTTTCAAATAAAAGACCATAATTTAAAAAATATTGTTACAATATACATTATTCTAGTACATTCACTAGAGAAACATTTGAAGAAAGTGTTCACAAAATTTCAGAACAATCGAATGATAATATCTTGAGTTATCATGTTTGAAGTTTGAAAAATATGCATAAAATCTAATTTTGAGAAAAATCAAATTTTAGTTTTTCCACGCGCTCAAATTATGTATCTAAACTTTAAAAAAAATTCCTAAAAATATACTGACATCATATTAGCTTGCAAAAAAGGAGTTTAAAAGAATTTTTGACAGGTTTCTGTCCCTTTAAATGACAACTTTCGGCTAATTAAACGCCCACTTCCGGTTTTCGGTTTGTTATAAAACAATTAATATCTCATCTTCTAATTAACGTACCGACAAAAGTAAATATGTTTTAGAAAGGTAAATGAATGAACTATCAAAAAAATCAAAAATTAAAAAAAATGGAATTTTGGTCGAAAATCGACTTTCGAACGTGTTCGGATACCTTAACTTCAATAATTATGGGAATTTTTTAACGCGGATTGTTTTAAATTGTTCAGAAAAGACAGGGAAATAATATTTTTTTTTCATAAACTCGAACATTTTCGAGGTTTAACAGTCGTATGTCCCCTAAATTTTATGAATTATATGTTTTATAAGCGAATTTTAAAGATGGAGCATGTTTCATAAACGAGTCAAGCGGTTGGAAACAATATGCTAAAGTGCTACGCAGGAAAAGCTGGTTGTAAATTGATGTAATGATGTCATGTAACCAAATGACGTAACGCCCCAATCACGTGGCGTACATCAATGCGCATGTCATCTAACTGCAAATTACCTTACTCCGTTCTGTGACTTCACATCCTTATTCCTCTTTCAAAATGTGAAATGAATTTCAAAATTAAATCTGCGCGGCACATTTGACCTATGTCATATGAACATGAATTAATTCTATTACCTGAAACGATTGCATTACCGAAACTGAATAGGTAAATTTATATATTTTCTATAATTTGTTTTAAAAAAATACACTGATAGGGAAAATGATGAAGTTTTTGTTCAGAAGTATTTGTCTGAGTGGTTCTGTAGATTAACCCTCTGACTACTAAGAGTTCTCAAAATCTGAGTACAGTTGTATACGGAAGTTTGCTTACTAATTGATTTGTGGAATGGATTCGTCCTCCCCGTTCCCCTTTTTCTCTTCACTACGGGTAGTGGGAGATAGGGGAGAGATTAAAGGCCTGCCATTCATCTCTCCCCTAAGGTTCCCTTATTGACTACTCGCCCAACTGCCTTCTCCCCCCCCCCCTTTCGGAACAGCAACCGGCCGAAATCCGCCCCACTAGTATAGAAGTAGCATGGCCGGTTACGGCCGGGTTAGGTGTCAGAGTGTTAAATTGAAGCAATTGAGTAATTCACATAACGACACAATTACATAGCAAACGTAACTGCGTATGACATTTAACATTTAATTGTAGTTTTTCTCTTATGCTGTGTTGTAACGTCATAGTATTTTTCTTCTTCAAGAAGCGCAAATAATTTCATGATTGAATTAGCCCTGTGTATTTGACATGCATCACATGAGCATGTATTGACTTCATTGTGCGTAAAATGGGGTAGAAATTGTCTGGTATCAGTTTTACTAAACCTTTAAACATTTAATTCGTCGTTTAACACGTAACGCCACCTATCTCAATTTTACTAGAGGAAGAAGGAAAAAACCTACTTTTTCGCAGCCAATAACGAATATTTCTGACTTATTTCAAATTTGATATTTTTACACTATTTGATATTTCAATGCTAAGAAGGAAAATTATCTTTGATATTTTTCACTCGCCTTTTTATGTCTTGTGGAAGTTTGAAGAAGGAGGCTATCAGTTTAGGTGTCGTCCTTGCCATTTGTTTGCGGTTCGAAATTTCGAGGTTTCAAAATACCCTTCGTATAACATCAAAAAGAGACGTTAATCTAATCAAACTAAAACATTATAAACACTAAAATGTACTGATCACAAGACTGGAGAGACATCTAACAATCAATAACGTATATTATTACCTCCGAAAGGGCGCAGTGGACCCAAATCCAAAGACAGTTGCACACATTAAAAGATAATATCATTCCAAAATAACAATCAACGAAAACACAAACAGAATGAGCAAAACAAGTCATAAAACAAAAACTCAAAAACATCACTTCTCGATCAACTAGCATGGCATTTTTGTTATCGAAAACATTTAATAGCATTTTACAACCCTGGCCTACATGATTTCCGGCAGCCGCCTCAACCATGGATAAACTCGGAGTTTTATTCTGTCGGAATTGTATTGATTCTAGTCTGGCCGGGGCTGGGTGAGCTCTGGCCTACATGATTTCCGGCAACCTCCTCCACCATGGATAAACTCGGGGTTTTATTCTGTTGGAATTGTGTTGATTCTAGTCTGGCCGGGGCTGGGTGAGCAGTTTCAATTGCCATATTCCTGTATTTTATACTGACTCTGTGACTGGGTACCACCCCTTTTTGGGTGCGGTCTGTAAATATTTTTTTTTTCGTGTTCTCTTCGTGCCCGCTTGGGCTGAGGGTGCGCTTCTCTCTAGTGTCAGGATTGCTCATCAAATAAATAAAAATCTAATTAAACTAAACTATATACATATTTTTTCAAGTTCACTATATTTTTCAATTTATTGTATATTTCTGAATTTTTCTGCTTTCCTAATCGATTGATTATTTTCATTTGAACAGGAGACTTGGACCCGGTGACCATGGGCTTAGTTGCGCAGACGCAGTTTGCACCTCTACCAGAAGCCTTATGCAAAGTGGTGTATGACCTAACATCAGAAGGAATCATAGCATCCATGCAAGTCATCAGCAAGAGACTAAAGACTACCTTTCCGGAACTGACTGTACCCTCAGATGACATTCTTTATAAGACTTTAGGTGAGTAGTTGAAGTGTCATGTTGCTAAGAGTTGGTTGCTCTATTGAGTAACCAATTTTATTTTGAATTATAAAAACCCCTTTAACCCTCTCATACCGAGCGAGGCGGTCTCGGGCGGTTTAAAAATTTCCCCTTAACAGCGACGAGGGCCGGTCTGAGGCGGTTGGTTTCTTTTGAAGGGAGATGAGGTTCTGAAACCGCTGAGGATATAAGTGCGGTAGGGGGTCCAGTTACTCTTGCCAACCACAGCCCATTTCATTGCGCCTTAAGGAAATGTTACAGCAGGAGGTGGAGTGGTGGGAAATGACCCCCATGTTGGGAGAGTCCAATTCATGTCGTTTCCTCCCAAAATGTCCCGATTTTAAAGGAGCTTGAAGAAAAAAGTATCCTCGGGATTAACGAGTTAAACTTACTATGAAGCGTTTCTTTAAAATATCTTTGTTAATATTATATTACGAAATAAAATAGAATGATATTTATGCATTTGAAAACTTTTAGAACTTAATGCAATCACATGATTTCGACAAACCATGGCAAAAACTGGTACTTTTTCGTCATCGTTCGTCGAAATCATGTAATTGCATCTTATTGATGTCTGCCCAATGGTTCAATGTTGTGTAAAACGCATGAATATGCTCAAACAGTTTTTGAACTTTAAAATTTGACGGATTCATTTTATGGTTTTAGCTTAACACTTTAAAGGGTCATTCTCTTCTAGCAGTGTTATAGAAAAATGGCTTTGGGATTGAGATCCAGTTAAGAAAAATTCATTTAGCGTATTCGATGACATTAATGTTTTGTTATTTGATTTTTCTAATTAATTATCAAGTCCAGACACTCCGTTATGGTTTGAGAAAAGAAACTGGAACATCTGGGTTTTTGTTTCGTCGAAAAATTTGGCGAGAAAACTTATGCCAACCTTAAAAAATGCAATTAAAAATTGATGAAGTCGGCGGTAAGTATACTTACCACGGCCTTACAAAGGATTAAATAAGAACCTGAAATCTCTGCTTTCAACTATCAGTGGAAAAATATATGTAATGACGTTTTTGAGGTTGAACAAACAGCCTTTGTAAAAGTGCGGTCATTCTGATTACCATTCAGTGGCCAATCCAGGGGGTGGCTATCGGGCTGCAGCCCCCCCCCCCCAGAGCTAAACCAAAAATCTTGATTTAATTTAAAATCATTACAACTGTTTGTTCTTAATTTCCCTTTTTCTAATAAATGACAAAAACGTGACAACATTGCTTTCTGGCTTGACAGGCTCGAAAACGTTCCTACTTTTCTATCATTCCACTTGTACTTGTAGCGTTGACGCGGTCGAAAACATTTTTTGTCTAGTTATTTCATTGTATTTTTTATTAAATTATCGAAAGTATTGTACTGTTCTTTATGATTCTTATTGTCAGGTGAGTAAAGTCTGTAAAGTTAAAGTGTTTTGGGTTACATAAGCCATGAGGTTTGACATTCCTCACGACGATACAAAATTTTTATGACCTCAGCCCCCACCTCCCAGACCCAAATCCTGGATTCGCCACTGACTGAAATGTTTTCTTACCAAGAAAAAGCTCGATATTTGGAGGGTTTGAAAAAGCAAAAGCAGTATGGCCTCAAAAACTCGATATTTGGAAGGTTTGAAAAAGC
>BGPR01000115.1:66846-87171 GCA_013235015.1 Araneus ventricosus
AAAATTAGATACGAGAAAATAGAAATCGTAAATAAAAACAAAATTTAATCCGTCTAGTTAGCTGTGTTTATTAGCTATGTTGTCATATACAGACCGACATAGAGATATAATTCTAAAACACTGTTTTTCGGACTGAAGAAGGACTAAAATTCAGAGCTTCATGAAAATCTTGAGGTCGAAAGTTTTGATGTTTATCATACTTTCTCTATGTAAAATTAGATACGAGAAAATAAAAATCGTAAATGAAAACAAAATTTAATCCGTCTAGTTAGCTGTGGTTATTAGCTATGTTGTCATATACAGACCGACATAGAGATATAATTCTAAAACTGTGTTTTTCGGACTGAAGAAGGACTAAAATGCGGAGCTTCATGAAAATCTTGAGGTCGAAAGTTTTGATGTTTATCATACTTTCTCTATGTAAAATTAGATACGAGAAAATAGAAATCGTAAATAAAAACAAAATTTAATCCGTCTAGTTAGCTGTGTTTATTAGCTATGCTGTCATATATACAGACCGGCATACAGATATAATTCTAAAAATGTGTTTTTCGGACTGAAGAAGGACTAAAATGCAGAACTTCATGAAAATCTTGAAGTCGAAAGTTTTGATGTTTATCAAACTTTCTCTATGTAAAATTAGATACGAGAAAATAAAAATCGCTCTCTGCGCTTCTTAGGTATGCGTCATAGAAACAGATTTACAGACATAATTCCAGTGGGAGTGGTCTGCCCTAAACTTTCTCGTATAATCCCTAACATATGTAGAGAAGAAATAGCTAAAAGGCAGTAAAACACACCAAGTGTTCCTAACACAGGTGGAGAAAAAATAAGAGAAACTGCACACATACTACAAGTTTCACGCAGCCAGACGAAAGGCGGAAGTAAAAACAAGAAGCCTTGCGCGATTACGCAATAGGGCTGCGTGAGATAACGAAAACCGAATTTACGATTTGAACGCCTTTTTTATAACCGATTGAAACAAAAATTGGTAACAAATCTACAATTCGGGTTAGAAGGCTACACACCAAATTTCATTAATCTATATCATTGTGTTGAGGAGTTATTGTGCTCACAAGTATGCGATTACACAGACCGACAGGCAGTCAACCCTTCGACAGATTTGGCCCAAAATTTTATACGAACCTATATTCCCGATAATAAAATTGTGTACCAAATTTGAGCCATCTAGCTATTTAAGTTTTTGAGTTATCGTGATCGCATGAACGCGGACAGACAGACTTCCTGTTGATAGATTTTGTCTAAAATTTGATAGAAACGTACAAATTATCATATTATAAAGATCACATACCAAATTTCATCGCTGTTGCTCCAGTAGTTTTCGAGTTATCTTGATCACAGACAGACATAATTCTATAATTGTGTTTTTCGGACTCAAGACGTCTAAAACGTGGAGATTCGTCAAAATCTCGAGTTCGAATTTTTTGACGATTACAATACTTTCTCTTTGTATACTTCGTATACTAGAAAGTAGCAATTTGTTTTTCCTACTGAAGGAAGACTAAAATGTAAAGCTGCATAATGGCATAATGTAACAAACAGCTGTTACTCTTTGTTAAATTCGTTGTAAAGAAAGAAAAAGCATGTATTGATTGCTTTGAATAATGTGACGTATTACAAGAATACGCGTATTTAATCTTATCAGTGTAGTGCGTCATGAATAATCCTGATTACGTAATCAGAACATCCTGTTGACTGGCCAGGGTTGCAACATTGGCCTTTTTAATGCCAAATTATGGAAATTTGGCCTTTTATCAAAGCCCTTCGCCGTAGGAATTTTTATTTGGCCTTTAATTCATTTTTGGCCTTATTTTAGTTAATGACTTTTCGAACAATTTTTAATTACTTATTCTATTGTTTTTTAATAAATTTTTGATATTACACATTTCAAATGATATATAATGAGCTGTCAAACGAAATAGCTCCTGAATAGAACAAGGATGTTTTAAATTTCTCTCACTTAAATTTTAGTTTAATAATAGAGCATTGAACATATGCCTATCAAGTGGGATTCGTTTTCATGAAGGATAGCCTTTTTTCCAATAGTAAGTGAGGTTTTCAATCAATTTCTCAAATTTCGCTTTTTTTGGCCTTATTTTGCTATTTTTATCTGGCAACCCTGTGATTGGCAAAGAATCGGTGACTTGGCTGACGAAAATTGAACCACAAGTATTTCAAAGAATAGTATCGAGTGGATGAGGTTTTCAAAGAAATAATATATATAAAAGAGAGACTTAAATATTACTTTTTCATGTTTATATCTTGCATTCCTTTCTAATACCATTTTCATTTCATGCAGGTTTTCCTAACATTTTTTTTTAGATTTTCGTTAAAGTAATTTTTATAAACTGCAATTTGTGAGAAGTAATTGTAATATAATTTTGTAGTAACTGTAGTTTTTGCATAGAATTTACTGAATTGCAATTTTTAGGCTTGATGTGAATTCAAAATTTTCTAACCTGAAATTTGAGAAAATGTAATTAATTTCATTACCTATGCTTTTATTGAATTATTTTTGTATTAATTATACCAAACTGTGAATAAATTGTGTATGCTGTGTAAAAATTTCTCGGAATTATAAATGTAAGCCCTAATATAAACTTATAAAAAAATAATCATTTAAAATACCTACCCATATAAAGCAATTTTTGAATACTAAATAATTTCCTTTACGTGTTTTTGTATGAAATGTGATATAGAATGGAAATTAAAAAATATTGTCATTAATCGTTTTAAAAATCTTGAGGGCTTCTTGCAAATATATTTCAAAATTCGGCATCTGTGTTGTAGAGCTCTTGTTCAGAATGAATTTCAATGTAATTTGGTTCTTCTAGTCAAATAATGCTGTGATGCAAACAATCAAATAATTAAAAATTTTCGTACTATTTGTTGAATTTAGTGAAATACTCGTAGATTCCTTTTTTAAAAACATCATGCCTGTAAAATCGTCATATGAAAATATACAACTTTTATCCTTGATCTATAGACATTCAGAGATGTAATACACGTTTTTGCATAAAATTTCATCATTCTGTTATGATGAAATTTTATGCTAATTTTATATTTTTGGTGATGAAAACCAGAAGAAATGTAGCTTGAAAAACATTTAAATATGCCACTTCCTGTTCCATTAACTAAAAGGAAGTGATATTTAATTAGCTCTAGTTTAAAATCTGATTATCGTTGGAATAAAAATAAAGCAGTTTTGAAATTCTTAGAAATGGAGTTTTTAAATAAAACAATAAAATAATTGAAAATTTTTGCTTGATTTTAATGTAGGCGAATAGTCTTCAAGAATTCCACGGCTTATTTACATTAAGAACCATAGCTTGTTTACATTAAGAACCGGAAGGTAATTTTTAACTACATATTTATGTAACCTGATTTTTTAAATAGTTTATACATCGCTATCTTTCCGCTAGTATTCTTAGTTTTATATTCATTTTAAATATTTTTTTACTTGATTTTGAAATGTGTATAAAAACATATATCCAAATTTGTTTACTTTAAAATGAAACTTTTAAACTCTAAAGGTATATTTACCCTAAATTCAAAATTAAATTATCATTAATAAGAATTTCATTTTGCTGAAAATATTTCTTCAATATTGAAATTCCAGTAGTACACCCATTAGTAAATGTTATGAGATTTCTTCTAAATATTCAAGCTTATTAGGGAAACGGCGGATAGTATGGGCCACCTAGTGTTTCTAGGGCTTGTCGGTAGATGGCAGCCCATTATTATGCCTACAGTACAGCCATAGCATCAATCTGCCAGCATAAAAACCAATCCTACTATAGACGCCTATGGGGAGTGTTTTCGATGCCAATATTTGCCGATATTTCGCTTTTTTGGCGATAAATGCTTTGTAATTTTTTTCTATTTCGACGACGACCGAGAGATACAATCTGTTATAAAGATGTAAATATTTCTACTTTGTAGTTTTTTTGTGTGTATGTGTGTGACTTAAAGTAGAATGAATTCCTTCTTGAGTGTCTTAAAGTTGAAAATAACTTGTTATTAGTTGTTAATTGTAAATAAAGATGGAAGGTTTTCAAAATACGATGAAGAAAAAACTTAGTTTCGCGCCAATCAAAGTAAACACGGAAACCCTAGCAGGCACAATGATCAACTTGGCGTGGTAAAAGACATTCCCATAGGCGCCTATACTGGGATTGGTTTTTATGCAGTCTGCCATGCGCAGATAGCTAATTGGCATAACTGCTTTTTGTCGTTCCTCAGCAAATGTTCTTTGTGAACTTATAAGTGGTTGCTTCGTATAATTTTTGGCAACTCCTTACACTCCTTACACTTCTACATATATGTATTAAAATTATGAAACTAGTGTTAGCTTACTCTATTTAGATTATTATTAATCCACCGAGAGGGAACCGACTAGATAAGGTTTACGGTTATATAAAACCCTCTCAGCGTGAAGATTAAATACAAAAGAAAGGGGGAAAATTAAAACAAAATAATAAATACAAAAAGTAAACTGAAACAGTCTGCAATGAATGTCTTAATGGCTGGTGGATGCCAGAAAAGTCTTTCTTAATCCATGATGATATCATGCCTTCGTTCATGAAGTATCTTCATAATACTTATGAGTCGTACCAGGGATCTTCTTGTCTTGGACAATATTTTCACACCACGTCAGAAGCTTTTCAGCACTGGGCTTCGTGAAATGAAAGGCTTTTGTCACTGGGCAGACTGCTGAATAGTGGTTTGAATCAACTTTAGCACTGCAAACGCATCGATCGTGTGAACATGAACCGAACCTGTGAAGATAGGTCACAAACGGCCCATGTCCTGTGATGAATTGTTTGGTTCTTGAGTTGAATGAGGCTCGATGAATGTAGGCTTGAGGTACGAAAAGGAAGATTCGCCGTCCCTTTTCCGAAAGGTTCCATCTATCCTGCCAGATTTCAAGGGAACACTTGTTGAGATTTTTTTAAGGCAAGATTTAGGGAGATCGATATTGATGTTCAGAGTACTGCCATGAGTACCCTTTCTGGCCAACTGGACAGCAACCTCGTTCCCTAGTATCCCCGAATGTCCTTTAACCCAGGAGATTACAACTTCGGTTTTTAAGAAGCTCCAGATGTTTAAGGATTTCCCGGGCAATAGTTGAGTTTGGCTGGAGAGCCGCAAGAGCTTTCAGGGACGATTGACTATCTGTATGAATAGTGCATTTTGCCAGGGACTCTTGCGATAACCAGCTCATGGCTTCTCTCAATGCTACCATCTCAGCCTACTTCTATTTAGTTTATACCGTGAAAGTTCCATCTTGCTTACTTTAACCGAATTTAGCCGTCACTATGATTTTCTTTTCACTGTTGGTCGGGTAGTATGGGCCATGCCAAAATCGGGTAGTATGAACCATGCCAAAATCGGAGTATGGACCATGTGAGTAAGACAAAATTTTTTACTTTACGAAAAAACAGCTAAGTTCAAGAAGAAGTCTGATGGCGAGGGTCAAAGAGAGTGGTCTGTGGATGCCATGAAACTTGTAAATGCGAGGGGAAGGGGCGTGGTGCCTAGTTTTAATGTCTCGGCTTCCAGGCCGGAGAGTTCCAGATTCGAAACCCTATTTGACTGAAACTCAGCCATGTTTGTGGGCCTGTTGCGCTTTACATCATTCGTATGATCAAATATCTTCCCGTTGGTGTGGTGAGGAATTTTGAAGAGGAGGTACCAGCTCAGGTGTCGTCCTTGTCATCTGACAAAAACATTACGAGGTCTGTCCCAAAATATCCGTCGTGTTGCTTCAAAACGGTCGTTAATATAACTAAACTAAACTAATTGAAATTAAAAGTGTTTTGAAAAATAAAATGTCTGAAAGGACTGTATACGAACATTAAGGTTTGCCTATAAGTACACTGCAAAGAAGAAGCATTAATTAAATAGGTTAGAACTAACTAAGATTAGATAATGAATAAGATAATGATGGAAATGTACGAAAAATTATTTCTATTATTGTAATTTGGCTACAGAATCAAAATATATCCATTTGCACCGAAGAAATTATTTGTTTTTATTTTAAACCTTTTGTTCTTTAGCGTGGCCCATACTACCCGATATTTTCAAATTTTTGCAACGAATGGACTTAAAAATTAGTTGTCATATGTAATTTGCATGGCTTAGATATATTTGTTTAATATGATTCGTATCGTTTTTTATCAAATGTTTTTTTTTTTTATTTTTGCTTCCAATTATCCGGGATAGGTTCGGGCCACATAGGAATATTTATTTGACCTTAAAGTCGTTTTACCTCGACAGAAAACTTACCTCAATGAGAATCCATTGATGGAAAGTGGCCTTTGACAACATTTCGCAAATGGATTCTTCCCTACTTGTTTTTTTCAATAGTATGTAATCAATTTTGTTGCGTTTTAATGTCTATTGCCGTTTTGTTTTCCTTACAACTGTTTTGATATCTTCAATATTATAACGTCTTCTCCATTTGATCGCCATTCAAAATTATGAGGTCCGTCCCATATAGCTTCAAATTTGGGAGTTCATCTAAGTTATCCAAAGTAACATCTGCTTTTATTCTTGTAGAAAAACAACTCTAGAGTTTCAGGCTTTACCTTTACAAAGAATGAGAAGAATACTAAAGACTGTAATCAGAAAAGCAGAAAAAAAAAATCTTGTATGAAGCAGCAGATAAGTGCATCCTTTTTGAAAAAACGGTGTATGTCTCTAAGAATGAAATGTTTTTATTTCTGATTAAAAGGGGTCAAGAATAACATCGTCGGAGAGCAGCAACAGTTCTGTCTCGTATGCTTCATATTCTGTGGGAACTATCACACACTTCCATTTTACGGGATTATCTCACGATTCGGCGATATCTGTCCCATTCTCTTTTCTCAATGACAAAAAGAAAACGTTTTTCACCCAATCTCGAAGAAGTTGCGAAAAACAAGAAAGGAAGCGTGATAAACGGTAAAAGTTAAAAAGCCCGCAATCAAGCCATGCGTGGGACGACTTGCCTGATGACTTTATGAGCTTATGTATGCGAGACATCGCACATACTAGGCGTGGGTAGCGTGAAAAAAAGGGCTTTTTTGGGCGATAACATTCATATTAAATTCTGCTCATTTCTCTTTGACTTGATTTATAGAAGTTTTGTTGTTTAACAAATCACTGGAATTCTTTCTTTAAGTTTGTGTTTTACGTTATTTATATCAAAACTGAATTCATCAGATAAGAGTGAATTTATTTCTAGAACAGCATTGAAAAACTTGCTTGATTTTATGCAATTATTATCTAAAAAGAAGGTTTAAATTGTGAGGTATTTTTAAGAGTGTTTCTCTATCAACGTGCGAACGATAGAAAAGGTGTTTTGTTTAATTTTTGAGAAATGTCTTTTGCCGTATTTAAACTCATTGAAATAATTGCTTTCTGCTAAAATTCTCATTATCGGCTTTAAGATTCGAGATAAAAAGTTCTTTTATGTAGAAAATTCATCACGGTAAATTAGAACGCGAGTTAAATCTGATTTTGTTCTATAATCACATTTCTTTAAATACTTTTGTAGATAGCCAGCCAATCAGCAATTTTTTTAAACATGTAGATTGCAATGAAACGAAATAATCCCCACCCCTCCCGAAATCGTTTATCTTATCTCAAAACCCGTTGAGGCAGGCATGCTGCGAACATTTACGTGAATTCTTGATTAGTACCTGTTTCCGTCTTTCAATTTATTTCATCCCAAAAATACTTCTGTTCGACATTTGGTATCATTTCTTTTCTAAACCTTTATTCAGTTTCCTTTTCAAACCTAAATTATTAACTTTATTGTCTCCTTCAGTATTTCCTGAACCCATTTTTAACTTATATCAAAGCTCTCTTCACGAAGAAGTGTTTTCTCTTAATATTAATTAAACTTGCATGTTTTTCTTTTCATATAAAAATAGAAATCAAATTCTGATGAGAAAATTCACAAGGCACTTAAGAAACATGTGGCACTTCGAAAGTTCTGCTCCCTAGAATATTATAACTTTCAAAGAAATTTACAAAATACAGAAGTTAAGCTTTGAAAGAAGTGCTGTAAAATATTTCACGATTTACTTTAGATTCAAAATTTCTTTGCATCCTACTTTTCACTTATATTTAAGCTGTAAAATAAGCAGCGATTTTATAAACCCTCTGAATATATACAATTTAAATTTTGGGTATTTATAAATTCGTTTATCAGTTGCAGATGTAATTTAAAACGTTATCATCTTGGAGCTTTGACATCATGATATAAGGTCGTTTAGCTGCAATCATACTAGATAAATTTTGGCGCCAAATATAGAGACTATTTTATTTCATGAGACATTTGGACCATTTTGAGCAAATTTGTGACAATGACAATCATTTGTTACACTATTCAATGTTTATAACCTCTATTTTTAATACTGAAGCATATGTTTTTAAATGTTGTTCGGTTCAGAAAAAATATGTCCTTTGAAAAGTAGTGATTCAGTCATGTAATTTTGTGCTCCAACTTAGTTTGATTGCTCAGAATGCTTCGAATATAAAATCAGAATGGTAATTTTACAAGTTTTAAAAGAAAACGTATCAATAAGCATTGAAATTCCGAAACTGGACTAGTATCAGATGTGGAACAAATAATTATTTGCCAAGGTTAAAAAAAATGGAGGAGGAAAACTGCGATAATTTTAAATGAAGAAATTGGCATAAGTAGTAATTAAAAATTTAATAAATTAGACATGTCACATTTTTCTGTTGCTTTCAAATTTTATGGTTCTTTTCCTTTAGCAGAACGATATTTGTTCCCAATCAAAATGTTGGCATGAAATGTTGTTGAAATAGAAAGGACAATGATAGATAATATGAATTGTGGAATTACGAACGAAATGTCGTACAATTTCATTTTATAAAGTTTGGCACACATTCTAGTTAATAGGATAAGCATAAAATGATACTTATTCTCACTACAAATGAATGATATTTATTATTAACGTAGTACTACGTTCCTCCCTTTGGGGTCTCAGGAAGGAATCTGATTCGCACTGCAAAACGCCAGAAAAAACGTTGTATGGGAGATCCTCTGTATCTCGGTAACTACATATGTTAAAAATATAACTGACTTATTTTAGAGATAAGGGGCCGTTCAAATATTACGTAAGCACCCAAGGGGGGGGGAGGGGGTTTGCGATTTGCTTATTTTTGCTGACAAGGGGGGAGGGGGAGTATGAGTGATGCTTACGTAAGACATTGAAATCACTTAATTTCCGAAAATCTCTTGTAACTTGCACAAATAATTTAAAATTAAATTTGAAAAAAAGTTAAATTTGGCAAAAAAAAAACTTGATTTTGTAAGCAAACTTGATGTAAGGAATTAAACAATTTTTTTTTTTCATTTTAACTAGTTAGAGTTTATTTGAATTAAGTCCTAAAATTTTTAAATTAGATTATTACTGTTATACGTTTGTAAAAAAAAAAAAAAATTGAAAAGAACGGGGGGGTTGCAGTTTGCTTACGTAATTATAAGAGGGGGGTTTGCGATTTGCTTATTTTTGCTGACAAGGGGGGAGGGGGGGTCAAAAAATACCAAAAACATGTTTACGTAATATTTGAACGGCCCCTAAAGGGTAACAACAGAAAATACAAAAAAATTAAAAATTGGAAAAGAGTCACGCGAGTAAAGTAGTCCCACGACTTTAAGATCAGCATCTGTTTGAAAAAAAGACAGCCTCCCGTCAATTTTTATTTAATTTGACTTGCTTAATGTTCGTTAAGATGGAATTCGGAAATCGGAATTGTAGTTCAGCGACTACTGAGTCGCAAAGTTGTGCAAAAGTGCGCATGCATTGGTGACGCGATCCTCTATATCTCGGTAACTACATATGTTAAGAACATAACTAATGTCTTATTTTAGAGATAAAGGGTAACAACAGAAGTTACAAAAAAAAATTAAATCAGAAAAGAGTCCTACGCCCTTAACATCAGCGGCTGTTTGAAAAAGACAGCCTCCTGTCATTTTTTATTTGATTCTATGAGGCATTTTTAGCCAATTTCACATTACGGTTAAGTTGTTAAAAGGATTTTTTGAGTTTTTATAGCTTACAAATATTTTAACTTGTATTTTGCTCTTCTATTATTTTGTAAATTTATGTAATGACTTTTCGCTTTTCGTTCTTTTTATCTCGTGATATAAAATAACGCCAAATATACAGGTGTTTTTTCTACATATTTTCTTAGAGTAATATATATTTGATCGTAAATAAATGATAACGAATTGGTTTTTTCATAGGGTCGCTCTAGTAGCTTGAATAGAGCGTATAACAAAGATCGACACTCGCAGCACCTGTCATCTACTCCTGCGACACCTCGTCCAGTAAACAGAAACAGTAATCGCCAACATGCATCCGATATTTATCATTATCGTTCATCCAGTCTAAGTAGGAAGCCATCTCCGTCGCCAAAACAAGAAATACCGCTGCCTCCAACTTCTCCATCGAAATCTCCTCGCCAAGTAACACCGCCGAAAGCCTCGGAGGATCGTGTCAAAATTAGGCCAAGGTAAGAGAAAGGAGCCTGAAATTTGAAATTTACTGCCTATTTTGACATTTGAATTTATTTTTACCATAAATTATGCACATAGAAAAACAGCACTGTAGGTCTATTGTTCTTTATTTTATTTAAATCTATTGAACAAAACAAGTTTAAGTGACTGAATAAGGTTGATGCCGCTTTTTATGAATGAAAAGGTTGAAATAACCAAAGCTTGTGTGTATGTGATGAGGTTCAAAACAAACACTGCTTATGTGGCATCAAATATTTCCAACTTCTCGACATTAAATGCTCAAAAGAAAGACCGCAAAGGCTTTGTAGCTTCGTGGTCAGAAAATCGTGGATTCTTGACCTTATTTCAGTGAAGAACCGTTATTTGTACAAGCAGGTGCACCTTACACCAAGCATGGTGTATGACGAACATCTCACATTGGTATGGAAGCTTCAAAAGTTCCGAATCGTTTTGGTTTCGTTACCCTATTTCAGTGACGAACCGTTATTTGTACAGGCAGGTGCACCTTACACCAAGCATAGTGTATGACGAGCATTTTCGCATTGGTATGGAAGCTTCAAAAGTTCCGAATCGGGTTTAGTTTCGTTACCCTATTTAAGTGAAGAACCGTTATTTGTACAGGCAGGTGCACCTTACACCAAGCATGGTGTATGACGATCATTCTCACTTTGGTATGGAAGCTTCAAAAGTTCCGAATCGGGTTTGGTTCTTCTCATGTGGTTCCGTTTCAGAAGTACAAGTTTCGTATCTTGTAGACCTCCTGTAGGTTTGACAACAAATATTAACCAGTTAAATATTCAAACCTGTTAAATAATTTAATCAATCATTATTACCTGTCAACATCTTAACTGGCACTGAAATTAACCTCTTATCATACAATGACGTGCCTGCATTCAAATACATCGAATGACAAAATTTTGATATTTACATCTATAATTAAGTCAAAGTGGAACACAAAAAAATAAATCAAAGTAGCACATTTAAAACACAAAATTCATTTTGACGCGCTTTATGACATACGACTGTTAAACCTCGAAAATTTATGAAAACAAAATATATTATTCCCCAGTCTTTTCTGAACAATTTAAACACTCCGCGTTAAAAAAATTCCCATAATTATGAAAGTTATGAAGGAAAATGCATCAGCTGTTCAACGTAAACATTGAAAATAGCCATATTTTTAAATCGCTATATCTCAAAATGTGGTTTTTTTTTATATTGCAATATCTCAAAAACTGTTGAATATTTTTACATAAAATTTCCACTGAATATGTATTGTTCTATGTTCTACAAATTGAATCACAATTTTTGTACGTATCTTCTCCGAAGAAGTATTTTGGGGGTAAGAAAAGTTGAAATTTTAACTATTTTTAACAAATTTTATTTTAAATTGGGATATAAAACAGAAATTAAATTTAAATGTTAATAAATTGTCGTTCAGTTTCTTAAGCAGACTGTTTGGATTACAAAATATTGTGTTCAGACCAATATTTTATCCGTAATCATGCGCGCAAGGTGACTATCTCATTTTTTCTCCAAAAATTGTACCCATATTTATTACTCTCTCATATAAATACATACTAATATAAAAGTTTGAAAATGTGTGTAATATAAGAGAAAGAACAGATATTTTTCTAGAAAAAGAGTGAGTTTTTGAATTACATTGTCAGAGACATAATGTATCGAATTTGACAGTTTCCCCCACATTTTTTCCAAGGTTTAAGAGTCGTATGTCCTCTTAAGTAACTCAGGGGACCTTTATATTCCTATATGGATTGGAATAACAGTAAATGTTACAGATAGGATTGACTAGTTAAATGAATTCGTAAGTCAAGGGAATAAGGCTGTTGTTGAAAGCATATAACTATCATAATTTAATATATGGTTTATTAAGGATCTGTGTTTGTGAGATATTACTTGAGTAAACAAACTTGATTTTCTCCCCGGCCTTCTAAGAACGAAATCAAATACTATTGATATTATTTCAAATTTGAAATGTTAATATCACTATAGGACAGATATTCATAAATGAACCACAAATAATTACTTGCAAAGCTTGCATTGTTGAAGATTTTTCTTTTACTTCTGTGACTAAGTAGCCATATTATTGCTGCTAATATTTATGTAATTCAACTACCCTGATCTTCGCCTTATAAATTTGTTGCAAGTGGCGCGAACAACTCTTTTCTTTTTCTGAAAACTCCATACTACTTTAACTGCATGATATTTGTTCAGATTTAACATGTTCTCGACACATATTGACGATCGATCTGTGGACAGAACAGAATTCAAACCGCAGTCAACCCATTCATACTAAGAGGCTAACTAAAGAGGAGTAAAAAGATTTATAGTGCAAGTTTAATTATGTATAATTTAAAGCTACATTAAAGATTTAAATTTTTAAGACTTAAGTAGGTTAATGTTACGCGACTGTAGTCATAAATAATCCCAGGCAATGCTGTTTCTTAATGTTACTTCTGCTAAAAGTGCTGGAGCTGCAGAGAGTTAAAAAAATATTTACATACAAAGTATGTATTTAAATTATGTGCAAAGTTATTTTGTTTTGTTAATCCTACATCAGTTCGGAGGTTATTAACTTAAGTTTACATATACAGTAGTATGAAAACTAAAATGAAACTGAAGGAAGAGTTGCATGTATTTATAAAAAACCCCACATCGACTTTCATACACTGGTGTGCAAGAATTAAGGACCATTTCGTAAAATGCGAAACATTTGGAGTTAATACGGAAACAGTGGTACAAAATCAGTTGTGGAGAATCGTGTAACATGCGGTAACACATGGAGTATCAATCGAGTATCATACACATTTTACACTGGGCATTCAATCACGAGGGCATTTAGGTGACCAACTAGAAACTGAGGAAGACAAAAAGGGATTTCGGCTGACCTCGTTTCACAGAAAACTTTTAATGATTTGAAACTTTCATTAATGGTTCTGTTTGCTATGCACATTAATTGCATGCATTTTCGTAAAAATAGCATGGATATTCGGGGAAATATAAATGTTTCTTTATAGAAGATCCAAAATTTTTCGCGTGTTTTTTGCTTATACCATGCAGAGTTTTCAACCAAATTATACAAAACTTACAAAATAATTGACAATACGTTACAGAAGCATTGTATTAAAATATGAAATAAACACGGCATAGTTTTTCTTTCATAATTTCACAGCCAGATGCGTAGGGCAGCTTATATAGAAATTCCACTTAAATATATTTAAGAACCAGAAAGATATCGGCATTTCAGCGAGGTAATAATATTTTCAGCTGCACTCTAAGAAAAACTTTACAATGAAGGTTTTCCACAAATTGATATTAAACTTGAATATTCGAATAGTTGTATTGAATTGTTTAAATGCTGGAAATATGCTGAATACCCATATACACTTATGAATTAAGTATATAATTTTAATTACAGTAAATTAGGCATTATAAATATCAAAAATATCAAATTGTGGAAAAACCCTCATCATTTAGCTTCTCTTAGAGTGTAGCTGAAATTCACTTCGCTGAATGCCGATATCTTTCTGAATCGTAACGGTATTCAACTGGAATTTTTATATTAGCTGCCTTATATATCTGGCTTTGAAATAATGAAAGAAAAATAATGCTATGTTTCGCACGTGCTCAGTTAAAAATTATTTACTACAAATACTCATATTACTTTGAATATTCAAAGTATTTACTTCAAATTTTAATACAATGCTACTGCAATATATTGTCAAGTATTCTGTAAGTTTCGTTTAATTTGGTTAAAACTCTGTATATTATAAGCAAAAAACACGTGGTTAAATTTGGGATTTTTTAAAGAAACCTTTATATCTTCCCGAATATCCATACTATTTTTACTGAAATGCATGTAAGTAATGTGCAAAAAAACCATTAATGAAAGTTTCAAATCATTACCTGCTTTCTGTGAAGCGGGGTCAGCCGAAATCCCTTTTTGTCTTTAATGTAAAATGTGATTTTCCACGATTATATTTTACACGATTCTCTACAATTTATTCTGGACCATTGTTTGCGTATTTACTCTAAATTTTTCGCTTTTTACGTAAAAGTCTTTAATTTTTGTACACCAGTGTAGGATAGCAGGCAAATTGCTTCTGACGTCTCATGGGACTTCTAAGAACAAAATCTTTTAATTCAAATCAATACATTTTTTTAATAAAATACAGGTTTAATGGGATTAAATAAATAGAGGTGGAGTGAACCCATGCTTATCATTACCTATTCTTATGCTGAAAAATAATTGTAGTAATCATCCGCATAGCGTTCTTGGTTGGTTAAGGAAGAAAATTTTATAATTAATGAATCGTCGCTGAAAGTATAGATGAACGAGCGTTCAATAATGACATTTATCCAAGTATTTTGGTTTCGACTGTATTTTAGCAATTATGGACTTTAAAGACGTTTATCAGACACCAAGCTTGTACATTAAATACATTTAAAGTAACAGTACATTAATTTCTTAATTTTATTTTATTCAATTAATTAAATTGCATAAATTGTACTACTTATTTCTCCTTAAAGTAACCAAACTTCATGTTAACTTATAACGACGTTCAACCTCAGCCGTAAACCTTTTATATAATTGTTTGAAGAGAAATTCTCCTATTTCTGTCAGTGTGATATAGCTCAGTGTTACTCTCCTACCTTCTAAATTGGTAGGTAAAAAGACTTTGTCTCTTGAGTGAAGTCTCTCTTTTTGGGAAACTAGAGAGCACTAAAATACTCCCTTTGAAGCTCATATGTAAGCTATAAATGAAGAATATATTTTTTTATGTTCCAACTTATCTTTGTAACTAGTAGACACAATGATTCACAATTTTTAAACACACAATTTTTTAAAACTTTTAATAAAAATATTGGAAATTAATATTTACAGGCCCTTAAACGACTAGTTTTGAACATAACGTTTTTATTAAACAACTACTTGGTCTTTTCTCAAAATGCAGGAATTGGATTTGTAGCTGTTTAATCACACTTGGTCATTATTTATAAAACTAACGTTTTCTTTTCTTTTCTATGTAGGTATGAATCTCCATTTAGTCCGTTCTCAGCAAGACGCAAAGCGCAATCTATGTTAATGGCAAATGAGACGTACAATAATGTTTCCAATGGCACTCCCACAACATTTAATGGGAAAGTTAATCCATATCAGTCGACTGACATAATAAAGGCTTACCCTATGAATAATCAGTCATCACCTCTGAACTCGTCTCAACTGAAAAAGACTGAATTACCAGCTGGCTTGCGCCGACCTACGTCACTAATTTCTAATTTGCCTCCGCCAAATATTGCTATCAGTGATCCAGTAAAGCAACAACCATCCTTGCGCGTAATGCCTCGTCTATCCTTTACGCCAAAAGAAATATCTCCCCAAAACAAAGGGACTCCAACTCAAACATCAACTAAAACTATTGTAAGTAATGTAAAAAGCTCGGAGACCGTAACTAAGACATTGCCAGTGAATGGAAAGGGATTCAAACTTGGTACTACCGTTGATGTTGAAATAAGTTTAGGTAATAGAACTCCTCTAAGCAAGAAAGAGCCACTGACTACAGATTTGGACAACCCGGTGAAAAATGATCTCTTGAAGATCGCCACCACATGGAACCAATCAATCAAAAGTAATAATGTAAAGCTCAGTGATCTCAACAATAAGTCTAGCACTGGCATACCCAAACTGACCACAACGACGAATATCACCACAAGTTTAACTCATGGACCTACAAAAGATGGCCAGCGCACAGTGAATAAATCGGAAACTGTTATTAGTGATACTATAAAACGAATTTCGGGAAACCAAGGCACCACTTTACTGGACTGTGTGACAGGTGGCAGGGACTCGCCTAGCAAGGACACTGTGTTTAGTAGTTCGCCGAGATCAACAATGACATCCGATGCGAAGTCGGAATTCTTCTCCGAGTCGCCGAATACTACGACTGAGGTTCATATTTCGAAGGATGACAGTGGTTTTTCATCATCTGCGTCAACTTCAAGGCCAATGAGTGTCAGTCCCTGCTGAGGATCTGCAATAATTAAATCACGGACCATCTATGAAAGTCACAATCAATATTTCAAATGGATTTGAGCGACACGAAGGACCAACTCTAGGTCCATTCGGAAAGCATCAATTTTTTTTTTATGTTTTAGTTTTCATGCCAATGGAAAAATTCGTTAAGTACTTACAAAAATCTTCGTTTAGTATTTGCTTGATCTACTAACCATTGAACTTGTTTTATAGTATCCTGCTGCAATAGTTTTTTTTTCTTGTTTACTACTCTGTAGAATTTTGTGCCTGCAACGTTTCATTAGTTTTGGTATGTTTGTTTCTTGTTTGTTTAAAGTATTTGGCTATCGCGAATGCATAGCATGGAGTCAGTATACATGTCTTTTTCTGTAAAGTAAGACTGGTAGGCTTTGAAAGCCTATTCGTATGTTCAGTTTTGTACATAGCACTTCATCCTAACGAATCAGGGATGAATATTAAAATGCTATTAAGGATCTGTAATTTTGTTCTGCCAACCATTTCTTCGAACCGTGTATATAAAACGTCTTGCTTACAAATTAAGTCATGTATCCTGCAATATCAGTAATCTATATTCGTGTGCTTATTTGGTTATCATATTCATGCGTATGTGAATATTAAGTCTTAGTGTTTTAATTCCTTCGTTCATTTTATGTTGCCTTTCTTTTGAAATACATACTTTTCCGTTCTTTTTTATCCTGAATTCCTTACCTCAAATACCTTGATAGACTGGTGCCTTAAAACTTTCACAAAAGTTTTGTCTCTTCGCATACATCCCCTTTTCTGCGTGTGTTTTTGAAATGTACTATTAAAGTGTTACTTCTTAAACTCTTCGACCTCTCAGCAGTGGTCTTTTACAAAACAGCGAAACTTACGAATTCTCTTGCTGTATGTTAGCTTAATATGCGTCTACACTATTAAAAAATTTCCGGAAAATAAATTATTATAATGAAATGATACGTTTACCTGAAATGATGTAGGTAATTTTCAGAAAATATTTAGTGTTTTTTTTTAATCCGTACAAATTCTTTAACCCTTTCTGTCCGGAATTAACTTACCAGCAACATTTTAATTTTATTTTTGCATCATTAGATAAGTTTTGGTGCAGAATAACCCAAAAAAGAGGAAACATTTCTTATTTTAATTTATTAAACTACTTAATTTGGTTAATAATTAAAAGATTTTAATTTCTGCTTTAAGCTGTCCCTTGCTTATTGCTTTTGGAACTGCCTTCTTCATGTTCTTCTGAATGCCATCAGGAAAAACAGTCATATTAAGAAGATAAAAACGGATTAAACCGGCAATTTTAGGTAACGTCAAAATATACGAGTTAAAACTAAAGGAAGCATTGTGTAGGAAGTAGCATAATTGGTTGACATGTCACAAATAATATATTCACAATTTGTCCATTTTTTAATATCTTTTTTCATGTGACCCGACAAAATAGCCCAATATAAAAAAACTAGCCCCTAGAAAATGTTTTTTAATGTCATTCAGAATTTGAATTTGGGTTATCATGGGTCTTTCACAAAATTCCACTTCATAGAAATGGCCCTTTCACAAAATTCAAAGTCATAAAAACGGCTCCTTCACAAAACTCAAATTCACATAAAATATAGAAATATGTCTGCTAAAATTGAAGGTTTTACACGATAAAAAAACTTTTCACAAAAATATTTTTATTTTTCACAAAAATAATTTTTTTCACAATTTTTTTCCCACAAAAATGGACCCCTAAAAAAAACCTGGATCGACCCATGGTTATTTTGTAGGGGCTCTTATGGCTTGTGCTATTTTGACGGGGTACCCTTTTTCATAGTGATTTATTAAATTTGGAATTACATCCATAGTTCTATATGTGCAATCCAAATATAACTCTTCTTAATCATGGAGAAATTAAGTAACATTTATTTTTCGCAACGATTATCAAATAATGGAAAATATAATAATCATTGCGAAAGCTCTTAGCAGAAAACTACGATTCTTAGCTAACCATATAAATTAAAAACAGACAAGAATTAAATACATCATGTGTATCGTTACTTAATCTTAATTGAACATTCCGATGTCTTTTTAAGTAAATCGCTCCAAATTGAAAAGCTAATCTAGATGTCCAAATAAAGAATCCAACCCAAGGTATTATACAAGAGATTATGCAAAGATTACCCCACCTTGCCCTAGGCCGTGCGGGAAAAATGTGCTACATATTACTCCAGATTGAACAATACTTGTTTGACAATTTTCAGAGACGGGAATCAACAGTTTCACTGAACGACGACAATAAGTCTAATTCTTTAATAAACCTTTCTTGATTGAAAATTTTAATTCCATTTAATTATTCTTTTTGTTGTAGAAAATAACTTTTAAATGACTAAGCACTTCCTTTTTTAAGGATTAGAAATATCTATTCTGTATTCGATTTTGCATAAATTTGCTGTTAACCTGATATCCAGTTGTTATTCTTTTTTGCAAATCCTCCCAATGAGATACGAATATCGGCATTATTTATCAAGTATTTTAAACTCATTAATTGCCAACCAGTAGGGCAGTTTTTTCTGTATGAGGTCCAAACTCCGCACTCTATAATTACGTGAAGCACAGATCCCGTTTCTTGACCGCATGAACATAGCGACGTTTTTTCGATGCAAACCAAGGTATGCAAATTTTTGAACATTCTTTATATGAAGAAGGTTTTTCCAATAGTAACAAGGAAACGCCGCTTATGCGAGTGTATTGACTGGAGCAGTTTTTAATTATATTCAGCTGTCAATCCAAAGTTCCAGAAATTAAGTTTCCTTCACGAAAGTGATGATAAGCTTTTAATTTATCTTATTATTTTATCAGTAATTATCACAGAAAGTTCAGGCAATCAAAAAATTTTAATTCCATTCAATTATTCTTTTTGTTGTAGAAAATAACTTTTAAATGACGAAGCGCTCTTTTTTAATGATCAGAAATAACTATTTTGTATTCTATTTTGCATAAATTTGCTCTTAACCTGATATCCAGTTGTTATTCTTTTTTGCAAGCTTATTCTCTGAATTAATATGTATTCGCCAATAAGAGATCATTTTCAGAATGATAACGGATCGCTTTTTTAAATTTTCTTACCGACTGATTTTTCTTTTTTTAAGTTTCCTTGCCGACTGATTTATTTTTTTAAACTGTATCAATGAACCTTCCTTGATGAATTTCTTACTGACTTGACTGAATTACCTCCTAGTCAATTTAACATACAATCTTATTTCTACCATACACCTCACAAATATATAGGGGTCAATAAATATCGTATGCAATTTAAATTTATTGTAACTTGGTAAATATGTGTGATAGAAAAGAAATTGTTAAAAGTGTTAGAAATTTTGATGGTTCTACTTTTTTGTCTTGAGAAATTTTATTTTAAGACATTTGACTCAAAAATGACTTATTTTTCAAAATCACTTTCGACCCATGGTTTCATTAGAGGAGAAAGTAAATTGTATTCTTTGATTGACTAGTATCCCAGTTGCTATTAAGTGAGTTCAGGCAACCAAAGATAACAATTTACTTTCTCGTCTAGTGAAGCCATAGATCAAAAGTAATTCTGAAAATTAAGTAGTTTTTGTGTAAATTTTCCAAAATAAAATGTTTCAAGAGAAAAAAAAACTGGTTTCATCAAGCTTTCTAGTACTTTTTACGAATTTTTGGTATCACATATACAGGGTGTCCAACG
>BGPR01000115.1:91838-139623 GCA_013235015.1 Araneus ventricosus
ATTAAAGAACTCCCAAATTCTGTACAACATCTGAGTAACATTAAAGAACTCCCAAATTCTATCTATCCTTTTGAAACACCCTGTAGTAAGTCTTCAGAGACGTCACCCTTCCTCTTGAGTGCCATTATGGCTAAGATGTTTCGTTCTTCTATTCAAACAGTAGAAGTCACGTAAACACTTGCCATTTCCACAGCAGCATTATATCTTTGATTCTTCTCTTTGTGTATTTTCACTGTTTATTTCTGTGCATATTTCCACAATATGTATTTTTTTATTCAAAAAAATGTATTCCCTTCACATTTCATATAATTAAGCATCAGTGTCGTGTATTATCAATTGCCTATGTATTCAGTTTCTGGGTGAGACTGAAAACTATGTATTAAGAATGTTGATTGTTTAATAAATTTTTCTCTGTTAATTTGTCCTTTTCTTCCCTGTAGAAACCTGAAATTTCTTCACTGAAAAAATGAACGGCTATTTCTCACATACATTCTACAGAATTGAGTGCCAAAATCACGCAGAATTATGCATGATCATGATCATAGCTTTTACAGATTTAAATTATTGTCGATGTAAAGTGAACTTCTACCTATTTCCCATATACTATTTTAAACAGCAAATCTGATGTTTATAGTGAATGTTTGAAGTATTCGGATCTACCTTCAGTATCTCCATACACTGCATCTCGATCTCGGGACCGAAGGGTCACAGGTTCGAAACACGATTCCACTGAAGATCCGCCGTGTATGGGGCCTGTTGCACGCTAAATAATACGTAATGGCCAAACGTCCTCCCGTTGGTGTGGCGCGGAAGTTTGGAGAGGGGGTGCCAGCTCAGGTGTCGTCCTCGTCATCTGACCGCGGTTCAAAATTACGAGGTCCGTCCCTAAATAGCCCTCGTGTTGCTTCAAAACAGGATGTTAATATAACCTAACCTATCCTCTATACACTGCAAATCGATTATCTGGAATCATCATTTGATAATTTGAGACTCAAGAGACTGATTACACTGCAGTTTATGCTTTAAGCTAGAATTTCTTGAACTTTGTACAGTTATTACCGTTTTCCAGGTGCATAAATCCCCAGCTTCAGTTTTCGGCTAAACATAGGCCTCGGTGGCATGGGTCAAATGTCCTACCACTAGTGTGGTATGGAAGTTTGGAGAGGGGGTGCCTGCTCACGTGTCGTTCTCGCCATCTGACATGTGTTCAAAATTATGAGGCCCAAAGTAGCCATCGTGTTGTGCCAGAACGGGACGTGCAACTGGAAAGATGCCATTTGTAGAAAATGAATGGAAATAAAACCGGATTTTTTTTATCACGATCAAGAATTTGTTGGTTACTTTAAGCCACATTTTTCGTAGCAGTAAGTACCATTTCTTTGATGATATGACAGAATATGAGCTACATTAATGCTGTGAAAAAATGTTGTTAGAATATGAGCTGCATTAATGCTGTGAAAAAATGGTATTAGAATATGAGCTACATTAATGTTGTGAAAAAATGGTATTAGAATATGAGCTACATTAATGCTGTGAAAAAATGGTATTAGAATATGAGCTACATTAATGCTGTGAGAAAATGGTATTTCCTCTTCTGACTGCTGTGCTTGCGGATAGAGAACGACACATTGGACATATCTGTAAGCCGTTACTTTGACCAATGCCTTACCCTATGTAACGCATCGCTCTGAAAAATGTTTAAGGGGACATACGATTCTTAAACCTTGAAAAAATGGAGGAAACTGTCAAATTCGATACAATATATCTATGAAACAATGCAATTCACAAACTCACTTTTTTCTAGAAAAATATCTATTCTTTCTCTTACAGTACACACATTTTCATACCTTCATATTGGAATGTATTTTTTTTTTTTGAAAGAGTAATAAATATGGGTATAATTTTCGGAGAAAAATGAGATGGTCACCTTGCACGCATGACATCAGATAAAATATTTGTCTAAACGCAATATTTTGGGTATCTAAGTGATCCAAACAGTCTGTTTAAGAAACTGAACCTCAATTTATTAACGTTTAAATTTAATTTCTATTTTATATACCAATTTATAATAAAAATGTTAAAAATTGCTAAAATTTTAACATTTCTAACTTTCCCCCAAAACTTCTTTGGAGAAAATATGTACAAAAATGTGGTTCAATTTGTAGAATATAGCACAATACATATTCAGAAAGCATTTTATGTACATTTATTCAATTGTGCTTGAGATATCGTGCGCGCAATATAAAAAAACACATTTTGAGACATAGCGTTTTAAAGTTATGACCGTATTCAAGGTTTACGTTGGATAGCTGATACATTTTCCTTCATAACTTTCACGATTATGGGAATTTTTAACTCGGATTGTTTTAAATTGTTCAGAAAAGACAGGGGAATAATATATTTTTTTTTCATAAAATCGAAAATTTTCAGGTTTAACAGTCGTAAGTCTCCTTAACCATCTGATAGTTTAAGTTGCAAGCTCTGATACCAATAATTTATGATATAACAACAAGAAAGTCATCATTCGTTTTCATTCTTTCTGTGAAAACTGCATCGTTGTCAGCATGTGAATTACTGGTTTTTAAAGCTTCTCCGGATTTCTTAAACCCTTAAGGATTACCTTTTTTTGCTATCTAATAAGATGACCACTCCTGTTTTGGAAAGGGTTGTCGTTTTCAATCATCTAAGAAGGCATAGATTACTTAAGATGCTTATGTAATCTACGTAATTTTTGTGTCAATTTATAAAGGTAACTAGCTGTGTTGCCCGATGTTGCACGGGCTATCACGAATAATAGGATATTCTCGGGCGGAAAGAAGTGAGGTCACGTGAGACCTTGGGATCCATATATTTTCATATGCCCCGTTTCCGTTTTCTCTACAATCAACAAATATTGTCACTTACTTTCCCTAACAAACGTTACGAAGTTAAACACTTTAATACAAAAAAGAAAGAAAAAAAGCATGAAAACGATTTTTTTCCATTGTTAATAAATCCAAACACAGAAGCTCTCTCAAAAAGAAATACCAACTTCCGTTAAATAAATAAAAAAATGCAACACCGGATGCGAAAACTAATAATAGGGGAAAAAAGAATCCGCCGTGAATGAATTTACCATGCTGCCAATAGATGGCAGCACGTCAATTCATTCATTTTGACGTTTTTAATTAATATATTTTTAACTAATTACAATTTCGGAATTTAAATAGGCGAAATGGATTCCTTGGATTATTTTCCATCTTTTGGTACTTACGGCTAGTTTCAGGATTCAGTGGTTCGTGAGAAGATAGAAGGACATAAATACATATGTTTGTTTACTTTCGAATTTTAATAGGATAGATTAATGATTAAATTTTAGCTTATAAGCCTAAAAATGTCAATATGACGGAAGCGAGTCTTAAGGGGTTAATCACCTTGTGAATTAAGGAATTGAAACATTAATTGACGATCATTTTAAGAGATTCAACCTAAAATAGAAATTGCAGTGAAATAGTTTGTTTCGTATTTTTCAGAACTTTAGTGAAATATTTTTAAAAGGTTTCTCCTACTATTTTTGCTTACAGATATTGCTGAACCTGAACAAAGAAGGAAGTGTGCATTATTGTTCTCAACTCTTGGTCACAACCCACAGTCATATAAACTTTGCTTTCGACCGGGGTTTCTTGAGAGAGAGAGAGAAGTCCAGACGAATCTATCGCACTTACACCTATGAAATTTGGTACACAGTTAAAATTTAATCTAGAAAATGTTTTATATAGTGTTTTGTGTTGTTTGGGTCATTTTCGGCACGTATACGGCTGTAGTATCTTTTCTAATGATAGTTGAAAAACAATCGATACATCATCTTATAGAACAAACAATTTTTGTTCTAATGAAGTTTGTTTTGAGCTTCAAACGTAATTTACTGAATTGTGAGAAATTTTAAAAAAATAGTCAGTTTTGCCATCGAAATTTTATTTTTGTTCTTAAATTTGCTGCATCCGGCGTTCTAATAACACTATTATTTTCCATTTTTTTTTTCAGCTTATAACTGAAACGGTTCTGTCGGATTTAGAACAAGAACGATTAAAATATCTTTTCCCGTTTTTCTAATTAATTTTTTCCTGGTCAGTTGAAACATATTTTTCCTCTAGCGAGCCTCCTCCCGCGACACTTCTCCGGAACTTTGCTAGCAATTTCATTGGCTGACGGTGCAGAGCACAGGTGACGTCATAACTTTCAGTTGAATGACTACCGATTATTATATTTGTCTCGCATATTTTGGTTGCTGTAGAATAATGATTTTCACGTTGCAATTTTTTAATATTGTTTCGGATTAACGTACTCTGTACTGTTTTCGTACATTTTGATTTTGTTTTCAAAACTTTTTCGTGTCATTGTGGACGTGTTTTTTTTTTTTTTTTTTTTTTTTTTTGATTTGTTGGAAGTCCACGGGCAACGCCATGCGCATACTGCTAGTAAGAAAATAAAATACAGGATGGTCATAAATTATTGAACTCTTTTCAAAATTTAATAAAAAACTAATAATATTACAACTGCGTTTTTATAAACGAGAGGACAAATAAAAATGTTTCTTTTTCAGATAGGTAGCGTACCATTATGGCGTTCTAAATTTACTACAGCAGGAGATTTCCACACGCAATGGCTACCGATCAGCAGAAGCCGATGCGCGTTTCCTGGTTTCCCATTTTAGTTTTTCTTGAATTTCTCGAAAACTATTCATTTTCGTATACAATTTATTTAACAAATTAAAGAGAGTAAAATTCCCTACAAACAAATGCTTTTATTTTTCTTCCAGCTTTGATAGTTTTGTAGATAATGGCTCTTAAAAATGGGGAGATGCCCAATAATTTATGATCACCAAGATCTCCATAACGGCGCGTTACCAATCTGAAAAAAATTTCGACGGTAGGCTGTCTCTACGAAAAGGCCGCTGGGATTGAGGGGCGTAGACTTTGTTACCTTACTCAATTGTGACTTTCTGTGACTAAAGGAGCTCTATAGGCTATTAGTTTAGTGTGACTATGTAACTATCTATGTAAAATTCTTCGTGGTTTTTACCAACTTTGCAACTCGACTGTGACTAAACCGTAATACCAAATTCTAAAATTATTTTTGCAATCTTCAATGTCCACCTTTCTCTGTTAAATGAAACTAAAACCAACTCTCTATGTTATTTGGTTGCGGAGCTATAAGCGTTTAACCTTAGCACGAAATTCGACGTAATTCACCAATTCTGGAGTGATATTTCGCGTGAACGTAAGATCAATGAATGAATTGCCTAATGTACTTGGATAGTCTGCGTGCGCGCGCATCGGTTGCTGTGACGTCATCAAAATTTTTCATGATTGAAAAGAACTTTCAACTTTGATTTTGAACACGATTTCGAACTTTGCAGCTCGACTGTGACTAAACCGTTATTCTAAAATTCTTTTTGCAATCTTCAATGTCAAGCTTTCTCTGTTAAATGAAACTAAAATCAACTCTCTATGTTGTTTGGTTGCGGAGCTATAAGCGTTTAACTTGAGCGCGAAAAGCGTCATAATTTTTTTCTCTCCAGACACACCATTAGACCACTATGGAGAGACGCAAGTCTATGTCAAAAAAAAACCTCTTTAGAATGCACTCTCATTTTTTAAAAAACCATAGTTGTAACCTTAGTTTTTTAATTAATTTTTGAAATGAGTCCAATAATTTATGACCATTCTGTATATATAAGAAAGTGAAATACTTAAATGAAGCATTATTCAAAGACAAAATATTGGTTTAAAATAATTATTTATTAAATTCTTTTCGTGTGTTTTAAAATAAGATAACTTTCTCGATCGTCATTGAGGACAAAAAGTAGAGCATTTGACAGAATGTACCATTCTTCGAGACCCCGATATTTTCTTACGAAACCTTATTCAATGTCGCGACCATATCAAAAACACGGCAGAAGCCTTGTTTCTGACTGAAGACTACACAAATATTTGCATAAATGTGAGTAAATAATGTTGATAAAAAGGCACGAATGAATAGTTTCTTCACTTTTACACATTATGTTATCTCCTAATTGAAATTTACTTACTTAATTATATTACAGTAGAGCCCCGCTAATCCGAACTAATTGGGACCGGTGCCTGTTCGGATTACAAAAAATTCGGGTTACCCGAAATTGCGATAAAATTAGAAAATAAAAAGATGTGTGCTAAAAAAAAATGTAAGATATAAGTACCCAGTGCTACTATCTCTTGAATTCTTTTATTCAAAAGCAATAGAAAGAGAATATGTCTCCCCTTTTCATTAGAATAATGGATCTGCTCCTGTATGAAGTGACCTTATCTTACTGCGAATTGCATTAGTTTCTTCAATGTGTACAAAATTGTGAATGCTGAAAAAGTACTTTTTTGTTTCTAGTATGTATATTTAAATCTTTTCAGGTAATGTTTTCAATTACATATAATTTTCGAAAATAAAATCGGTTCGGATTAACCGGAATTTCGGATTAGCGGGGTTCTGTATTATATTTATTATTTTTTTCTTTTGTTTTACGTTCTATGAACGATCCACTGCACTTTTCTTCCAACAAATTATTTCATATTCGGAGGCTGACGGAAGTGATGAATGGATTTTCTGAATAATCGAATATTTTCTGCCGGGATCGTCGATATTCGCTTAATCAGGACTGACGTCTTTCAAACAGCGGTGAGGAATCGGTGGAAGACTAATCCCTCAACTGTCTTTTATCCCCTGTTTTTACTTTCGGCACGCTCTGCTCTCATAGATTATCGTCATCTGCAGTGGACGTTGCTAAAAATAGTCGGGTGAAAGGCAGAAGTTCAAGAGTTATGCCGTTTCCAACAGATGGCGCTGCGATTAAATTAAATCAATCAATCAATCTATTACTCGTCGGCTGCGAAAGAGTGGTGGGCGATCGCCCCCGACTTTTTACGGGAAAGATCAAATTTGTATTTCATTATAGCTGCTTAAAACTAAGAATTATATTTTTAAAAAATAGTGTCGGGGAAAACTAACTAATTTTGTAACTACTTTTTTAAATTTTGTTGACTACCCCCTATACTCCGGAGTACTTGGATCTTAGTAAATATTTTGCTCCCCCCCCCCAACACTTTTGGCACCCAATCACCACCACTGCTATAATTCATCCTTGCATATAAAAGAAATTTGGTTTATAATATTGGGGTAATAAATTTCTGAATTTTTGCTGCATTATCAAATTAGAACTATTAGACCAGAATGGCAAAAAAAACCCCCACCAAATTTCTTTTAAAATAAATCCGAAAAAAGCAAATATACTCTAATAAAAAATTAATATACCATTTTAAAGATAATTTAATGCTAAATTTTGCACAAGAACCAGGGGAATATTCGACTTTTCTCCTACACTTCCACAATATGGTGCGCTTTGTGCTTAACTTTGTCGTTTCATGAAGAGAATCGGTGATGTATTTTGGGACAGTACCTTTTCCCTTTGATCGGTTGGGTCCAAAACTTGACACTGACTTATACTTTTTATATATTTTTTAACACCCGCCCCGATCTAGCCTACCCGGAAGGGTGTAAGGATTTTTTACGGGTCTGAGGGGACACAAAGATCTCAAAATGAATACAGACTTCACCCAAAACAGGGATGGTAATTAATTACGTGGGTATATTAAAATTCACGAATAAAATGATAGATATAAAAATCCTTTTGGGCAAATAATACATAACAATCTCATAACCATCTAAGCAAGAAAGGTATTCCGAGGAAGAAGTTAATGTTAAGGAACCAATTAAAAGAACACAGCAACCGGACACACACCACTTTTGGTGTAAAGATCACATACTGAAATTCATTCATATAACTTCCTGTGTTTTTTAGTTAGCTGGTTCACATTCAAACGAATAGGCATGCCGATAGATAGTCAATCATTAGATGGATTTCGTCCAAAATTCGATTACACTTCTGGCAATAAACTTATCGTGTATTTTTGACTTATCGTGTTCACATATACGCGAAAGGACTGAAGGAAAGAATTCCGATTTATGGATTTTGTCCAAAATTTGATTAAAATCTACAATTTTGGAGTTAAGACGACGTACCAAATTTTATGATTTTAGCTCGTTTTGTGGTGAGTTATCGCGTTCACAAACAGATCGACAAACTCACATAATTCCAAAAATGTTTTTCTTTGGACTCGGGGAGTTTCATCCAAATTGCAGGGTCGAATTTTTTTGTCTTTTAAAATGCTTTCTCCTTTTATACTTCGTATTTACGTGAAAATAATAACGAGTCGGATATTAAGAATGTAAGAAACACTATTCTTGTTTTAATAAAGACAATAACGCATGTACGAATGAATAATAAATTCATCCTGAAATAACTTATTAGAATTAGATTTTTTTCCCCCGATATGCGGCTATTCGATAAAACCAAACATAAAACTAATTGTCATTTAAAATGATGAATGTCATATTTGGCAGCTAAGATTTGGCATTTTAACTACAGAACTTTACTGATGAAAATGATGTAATTATATTTTTAAAACCGATTCAATAATAAATCCTCTTCAGAATTCACAATTATAAAAACACTTTTTTTCATGTGAAATAATGTTCCATGATATGGTGAAACTTAACTTGTAACCAAAAATAAATAAATGTAAAATGTTACTAGAAAATTTCCACTACTATTCGTTCCTTTCGCATAATTCCATTAACGAGCGATGAATTATTTAGAAGGAAAAAAGTCGAGTAACTATATTTTCATGTTCAAAATATGCGTGCATTGTGCAAACTGTCCTTGAAAAATTTGTAGCTCTAATTTCCTTCTGTTCAGGTGAGTAAATGTAGTAATATTTAACTGGATGAGTCACACTGTCAAGCGATCAGATCACGCAACGCATCTGAAAAGATCCCTTTAACAAATAAACACCTGTCAGTTGCAAAAAAACTTCCACCTGATAATTTGTCCAACATTTAACAATGTCAAGTTTCATAATGGCGGTTGCAGGAATTTATCTTAAAGTATTTGATGAAAGTGAAATCAAGTTTAACAAACTTTATAAACGAGTAATCAGGTCGAAAAAATGGTGAACGGATTTGAAAAGCAATTTTATGAGTTAATAACAATTGCATCCCTATTAAAAACAAGATGGCGTATGATATCCGCACGACGATGTTCGATTCTCTGAATGCGTCAATATCATGAAGATATTGTAACAATATATTAGAATATCTTGGTGGTATTAAGTATAGTAGTATATTCGGTTACTGATTGCTTATTCATGTCGGCAAAACTTTAGATCTAGATTATTGTTAAGATGCTCTTCTTATACTATGACAGTTATAAATTGACTAAATTTTAATGAAAATATTATTTAAAAATTGATTAAATTAATTAATCAAACTTCTTAGTATTATATATAAAGGCGCATATGCAGCTATTTTCGGCAGAGAGTGTTAGGTTTAACACACTCTCTAGTTTTCTTTTTTTTTTTGAGTTTCTGGACCTTCTCTAAAATAAAAGTATTTTTGGTTCTCTATAAAATCTTCAGTTTATGTGGACACATTTCCTTATTATCTTAAGATATTCATAAATATTTACGCATTTTCTTGAGAGTACTGCCGATCTAAGATCGGTGGTAGCGCACTTTGGAGCCTCACGTGAATGACGTGTCTGATTTTTCCCAACTTAAATGGGTGGGGAAAAAAACCAGTCTAGGGACAAATGGAATGGAGTACAGATGAATTGCCGGCTTTACTTATAAAGCGGGCAATCACTGCTGCCCAATTCCAAGAGTTATGCATGGAACACAGGAAGGGAGAACGCTTCGTCAATGTTTGAAACCGATGAAATTCAAAAGCGCTGTCGCCTTATATAGCACCTTATGTTTTGAGTATATTTCCTTAAACAAATGGAATATTCCTACGAGGTAAAGGCGCCCACGCTTTTATTCGAACCATGCATTTTATTGTAATAAGAAAAAAAATTCAACTTTTGCGTTCATTTTTTCGCATGAATAAAAGCTTATACCTTAATTTTTTTATTCATTTTATTTTCTATTCTTTAGTGACGGCTGACACGAAAACACACGGAATGTTAGGCATAGCAAACCAAATTCAATTACCGAATTCTCCAATATAAAACACATATTAAATATTCGTTACGAATATTACATATTACGAATTTGAAAAAAGTGCGACCCAGACCGAGAGACGAAACAAGACTCACTTCCCCGATCTGACCTTTGACCCTCAAGCCGCTCTGGAATGGGGATGATTCACAGGCCGCGCCCCCTTCTATTGTGTGTCGTCTAGTGGTGTTGATACAACCCTACGTAACGTGAGGTTACCACCTTCCAAACTTTATCGCCCAAATATAGGGCTAAAATTTTAATATCATTTTGTTGGGTTTAAAATAGATATAGATTGCAATTTTTTGCGTAATATTGTATTGTCTCCGGAAACCCACGACTGTGCAAAATTTCAAAGCTGTAGCTCGATTGGAAGTGGGTAACAAATCGATTTCAAGATTTATGGAGAAGACACTCAAGTTGAATAAAAGCTTATGAAAAAAGAAAGAAAATTTATGCAGCGATGGAATTGCATCTCACTTAATATGCGTTGTTCACCTTCTGAAGTCTTCTGTGAGGTAAGTTTTATGTGTATTTTCTTTTATGCGTCTACAACTGTATTTGAAGCGGGGAAAAAATTATATTCGATGTTACTTGTTTATCGTACATGTAGAATATGATATGAATATTTTTCATATTCAGTGCTATTTAACGTTCCATAAAAATGAGGAATGCTGTTTTAATATGTTTTCTGTCTCTACATAAAGCGGACTTTCTGAGGTCATTCGGTGCTACCTTATGTCTTATATGCAAATACAGGTGTTCCTCCGTCAGTCCAGTGTGATGAACGACACATTTCTCTTTGTAGACTAGAAGTTAATAATACTGGATTTGATACAAATAGGTAAAAATCAGTCAAATCGCATTATAAAAGAACAGATTCGCAAAATGTTGCTCTTGATTTATTATGTGACTAGCCGCCTTCGGCGACTAGCTTGTTCACCGGGAATATAATTTCAAATGAATCTTTTGTGCTTAATTTTATATTCCTGGTTCCTTTAACAAAGTAATTTTTAACTTCAAATTGCGATAGACATTTAACCCGCGTTCTTTTCGTATCCGACTTTACTTTCTTATTCCTTATAAACAAAACAGCTTTCTTAATCGTATTGCAAACTACGTTACTGATGACCTGTACAAAGTATTGATCTGCATTTTATGTCAACATTAATTTTAGTCAGTCATTTTGTGTAATACATTTAGAAAGTAATTATATTTGAATAATTATTTTTCTGCAGTACGCAAGAAGTGTACAAAAAATTTGAACGGAAATTAAACAATTGTAATGAATTTAAAATACCAACTTTATCTTTTTCATTAAAGGGTTTTATACTTAATTCAGAAAATCATTCCTGTTGCTTCAACCCATAGAACTACTATCTATGGAATGAGCATAGCTACGAACGAGCTGACGCCAAGATAAAACTGGTTTTTATCACGTGACTCGTATACTCGGACCATCCGTCCCTAGTGAAGTTTCAATGTTATTCTATGGGAATCGTTCTTGAAGAGCTGCCGTAATTTGTAAAAAATGGTAAAATTCTGCTGTGCATTTGGATGTAACGAGAAATTCATTAAGGGAGGACCAATAACGTTTCATTGGTAAGTAAATTTTATTATTTTTGTATACCTTTTCATATTATTTTATCTTTAAGATCAATTTAAATGAAAATTGGCGCGCATTTTGGCGACGTCAGTGTGAGTTAGTCATGTAAAAGATTTCATCACGAATTGAAATGAAAGTTTATTTGTAAAGCATAAACTCGTGATTTAAACTTTGTCTAATATTTTGAAAAAAAAATCACATATATAAATGTTATTATTTTTAATTTTGTGGTTAGGGGAGAGCTGGGTACAATGGTTAACCCCCTATTATTTATTTTATTTCTGTTTTTGAATGTTTCTTATTTTGGCACATGGATGACAGGCCTGTAGTCTTGAAAAAAATTTGAAACCATGTGCTTAAATGACAATTAAGCCTTATTATTCTTGATTGGTGATTTGCAGTAGTCAAAAGTAAATTTTTTCAGTGAATCATATTTTCTTTTCTGGATTAAGTAATCGTGATTTGGAAAACATTACTGCACACAATAAAATGTAAGATCATATATAATTATATTTAATACAGCTAAAATAACTGAATATAAAATTTCTTAATTTTTTTATCTATTTTTTTGTCAAAGTTCAACATGGGGTACAATAAACCATGGTAGTCCAGTATCTTATATGCTTTTAAAAGTTAGATATTATATAAGAATAAGCAAAATGTTTTATTGTAATGAGTGAATTAACCACTGAATCATGTAGTGTGCATTTTTTTAAGTGTAATCTATGTATTAACCCTAATTAGGCGTCAAAGAATAGTGAACAAGATTTTAAGTTATTTATTTGAGATTCTTTTTTCTTGCTTACATTTTATAAACATTCAGTAAATTTTTAATTCTTATATTTTTAGCCATATTAAGGAAAAATTAAATAGAATAGTAGGCGTTTTTAAAAAAATAATACACGTAATAGTTTGTATATATAGATATTATACATAAATTAAGTGTTTAATTATATAACCTTTATAATGGACTAACTATAATGAAATCTCCTGTAAATGTTCAAGACATTGTGATGTATCTTCCGGAACCTACAGTTTTGCAAAAAAAAAAAAAAAACCAGCAGACTTTCAGTGACACAAAAATCTTTTAATGTGTAATTTGCCAACTTCAATATTCGTTAATCTTGCATTATATGTATGAACCATTGTCATGAATAAACAAATATGATGTCTTCCATATTTTGTGTTATTAAAAGATTTACTGTATTAATATATTTTTAAAATTTACTGGTGGTCCATAGTACCCCATGTTGTGGACCATTGTACCCCGGCCTTGGGGTACAATGGTCCACTTTGTCACGTGTTACTAAGAAATAAAAATTAAAAAGTATAGACAATTACAGATTTATAATGAGTGCAATACAAACATTGATATGTAAGTAATATGTATACATTTTTTCCAAGCAAAAAAAAATCATTATTTTGAGAGTAAACACTAAAAATTTACAAAAGCGATTCATTGTACCCCGGTCTCCCCCAAACCTGAGAATTTTAATAACGAACTCAAAAATGATTCTTAAAAAATTTAAATATAGTTTATTTCCTCATTTTGCTAATTTTTTAATTTTATACTTCAGCTTCCCAAAAGATGAAACTCGCCGAAAATTATGGGAAAGTAAATTGAAGAGGGAGAACTTCAAAGCGACAAATTACTCTACAATATGTTCAAGACATTTTAGTGAAGGTTGTTTCGAGAGAGAAAAATTAGGAGGTACTTGGTTAAAGAAAGATGCGGTACCTACTATATTTGATTTCCCTTCTCATTTAAAGAGGGAAGATAATGAAAGAAAAGCTCCAAAAGAAAGAATTATTTTAAAGCGGCAAAACAGTTTTGAAGGTAAGGGAATGTGTAATCTGTTAGAAATGAAAAACATTTAAATAATAGCAAAAGCTTTTATTATTTTTTTTTTACCTGCAACTGCTTTTTATTTGTTTTTAGAACAAAGTAATTCGGATATGAAAAGTTTGCCTAAGAAGAAAAGGTGCTGTTATTTAGGAGATTTTGATGAAAGCGATATGCACTCTCCTACAAAGGCTGTTAAGGTTCTTCAGAAAGCCAAAGAGGAAAAAACGAAAAAGAATAGAAAATTAAAAGCATTGCAACAGCAGAATGGAAAATTGAAAAAACGAGTGGCATCGTTGGAACAAATCTTAAAAGAAATAAAGAAAAAATCTTTCATAACTGATGCTGCAAGTGATGTCTTGGAGGTTTGTAAAAAATTTAATGAATTTTCAATAAATATTTCTTAATGTCATCATTAACATTCCATTAGGCGTAGCGATCTCTTAGTGCGCTTGGTAATATTTTGTGCTCGTACTTGAAATCAGTGTCCGATATTTTAAAATCTTTTTAGCTATCATCATACACCCTAAAGGAATGGGAATTAATTAACCTTCTAGCGGGCGCGCTTTAATTTTTTACACGAGCGGGCGCGTGTCGTACTTTTTACGACACAGTTTTCTTTATTTTTACTGTTAAAGTTTTATGTTATTTCACAATAGTGATAAGAGACACGTAAGATAAGAAAATCTTTTCATCAAGAGTGAAAATTAATTTTAATATTATTAGGAAAATCTAAAATTTTACTGAAATCAGAGAAAGTAATGCGATTGAATAGTATTTTATAAAAAAGGTATTAAATAATATATAATAAAAAATATTGTAATACAAACTAAGATTTTGCAGCAAAAACTCTCTTCTTAGTTACTAATCATTGTCCTTGCTTTCGAAACATTGAAATTTTGTTAGAGAGTGACGCTATAATCTGGCACCTACTGCATTTTATAGATTTTGATGAACGTTATCTTTCTTGAAAAGTTGATAACTAATTACATTTAAAGTGTCGTACATTTATACTTAAAATGTCTTTACTTTATGTACTGTCTTACTATACTGTTACTTTACTTTACACATGTGGTGTTTACGTACATTTTTGTTATATATATATATATATATATATCTGTTATGATTGTTCTTTTATATATGTTTAATTTGAATTCTTTTTCTTTAGCTTTCTTTAACAGGACCTGCGGAGCAACTTCTGAAAAGAACCCAGGTAGGAACGTCTAAAGAAAAATATCCAGCTGAGCTGAGAGCTTTCGCTTTAACTCTGTAGTTCTACCCAAACAAAGCATATGAATATGTCCGCAGAACATTTTCGACGTCGCTGCCTCATCCTGCCACTTTAAGAAGATGGTGCAAAACTGTAGAAGGAAATCCTGGATTTACTCATGAAGCATTTATAACTTTGAAACAAAAGTCAACGGAAGCTATGAGTGCTGGTAAAAAAATCATATGCTGCCTTATCGTTGATGAAATTTCTATCAGAAAACACATAGAGTGGGATAGGGATAAGTTCAGCGGCTATGTAGATCTTGGAACCCAATTAGACAATGATTGTTTACCTCCTGCGAAACAAGCTTTAACATTTATGTTAAATGCCTTAAATGCCAACTGGAAAATTCCAGTTGCTTATTTTTTAATTGATAGTTTAAATGCTCTTGAAAGGAGTAATTTAATTTCGGAATGTTTGCGTTTAGTTTTTGACACTGGCGTGGAAGTCACCGCATTGACTTTTGATGGAACTAGTATCAATATTTCAACGGCAAACAATCTTGGTACAAAAATTCAAGAAAAAGACATGAAACCCTACTTTCCTCACCCAATTACTAGTGAAAAAGTATTTGTGATTTTAGATGTTTGCCATATGTTGAAGCTAGTAAGAAACACTTTAGCTTCAAAATGAAGCATAGTAAATCAAAATGGGGATATAATCAAGTGGGATTACATTAAAGAGTTAGAAAAATTTCAGAAGGATAAAGGTTTATATGCTGCCCCTAAATTAAAATCCCGGCATATAGAATGGTACCAGGAAAAAATGAAAGTTAAACTTGCTGCTCAAGTTTTAAGTAATAGTGTTGCCGATGCTCTTCTCTACCTTGCAAACGATTTAAAACTTGAGGAATTTCAGGGTTGCGAAGCAACAGTAGAATTTTTAAAGATTTTTAATAATTTGTTTGACGTCCTCAACAGCAGGAATTTTTTAAGTAAGGTATTTAAAGCCCCCTTTTCTGGTGAAAATAAAAAAAACCATTTCCTCATTTTTTTCGAAAGCAGAGAATTATATTAAAGAATTAAAAATAAAAGCAGGTGGTCCATCGATTTTGTCCAGCAATCGAAAAACTGGTTTTTTAGGATTTTTACTTTGCATTAAAAGTATTGAAGGGATATATGACGCTTTAATTGAAAAAAAGAAAAACTTAAATTTCTTGTTAACTTACAAACTTTCACAAGACCATTTGGAATTGTTTTTCAGCGCAATAAGAAGCAGGGGAGGTTTCAACAATAATCCTACCTCTAAGCAGTTTAAGGCTGCATATAGACGCTTATTATGTCATACCAATGTTTCTTTTTTTCTTAATGGAAACTGTCTTGCATTAGACAATACGAGCGTCTTAGAAGTATCCTCGTCTAATACTTACACCAAACAAATAAACAGATACTTTAATTGCGATTCTAACAATGAATCAGAAACTGAAATAAATATAGATGATTCTCTTAAAAGCTTCACCACCTTATGCAAATATGTAGATGACGTAGTAATTTATATAGCTGGTTTCGTAGCTAGGAAATTAAAAAGTGCAATAAAATGTTCCCATTGTTCAATAGCCATAGGTCAAGAAGCATGCGAGTCTGCTTTAATTACACGGAAAAATAGGGGTTCTCTAATATCCCCAAATAAAGATATTGTTGGCATTTGCAGAGCAGCTGAAAAAAGCTTTAGGCGTGCTCAGGCTCAAAACATTCTCAGAAAAAAACACATAATGAATATATTAATTACTTATACGATACTGCAAGTTGAAAAAAACGTATTTACTAATCTCTCGCATCACATTATAAATCAAAGTCCCCTTGAAAACCACAGGATCTTTTTGATAAAATCAATATCATTTGAATATTTAAGAATTCGCCTTTATAGTTATGGTAAAGAAATAACTGAAAATCTTCATAAGGAAAAGGTAAGAAGCAAAAATACAAAATTAACAATATTTAAGGGTCAGTAAAAATTATTTTGAACTTTAAGCAAATTTTAAAATAGAAGAATGACACTCACTACGCGAAAATTAAACATAGCTTCTAATCAAGAAAAGCAACACTAATTAAAGCTTGGCAGCAGAAAGTTTTTCCTTCATATTTTATGCTTAAAAGCCTTTTGAAATTAGTTTCCAATGAAATTATTCCACTGATTTTTAAAACCTTATGTTCTTACTTTAAATGTAAATTATTTTAAACTAGACTGAGGCCGGTGGCTACACTGAGAAAAATAGGAACAGGTTCCAAATTTGGATATTTAAGTAAAAATTTTGATTAGATTAAAATAGCATTTTGTTTATGAATTTATCATTATTTGTACAGAAATTATATATTTTGTATGTGAAATTTATATGTTTTAGCATTTATTTTCATTATTTGAGCAACACAAGTATCAAAAATGATTTACACCCAGTTTAACATTATGTTAATAAAACAAAAAACGAACTGAGTCTCTCCTGTATATGACAAACTGGGAATAAAAAGTTATTTTGTGGTTTAAACTTATATTTTAAATAAAATTACTAATTATTTCATTTTATGTTTAGAGAGTTATTATTTAAATAAATGAAACTGTTGATGAACCTTTCTCTTTCGTCTGCGGAGTCATATAATTCTAAATCAAAATGAAAAAGTTAAAATATAAGATAACTAATTATGCTGCAGTTAAAATTAAATATGAAATTCTTTTGATGTTTCAAATGATATTAAAACAAGAGCTATTTTCATTGTTAACCATTTGTTATAATTTAATTGATGCCACAAGAATTAGCAGAAATATATGAACATATTTATATCCATCAGAAATATATTAAGAAACCTTTTCCTCGACCCAATATTACCAAATGGTACTTAATTTAAAGTATTGAAATCAGTTCAGTACACGAAACATTTGTTACGGTGTCAATATAATAATAAAAAGGTAAACGGTATATCATCTTATTAAATCTGATCTTATCTTTAAAAAATTAAACGTAAATTCTAAAGGAACTAAAATACTGAAATAACAAGTTTGTACATTTCACGAGCGATATATTCTGAAAAAAGATTATTTTAAGCCAGTAGCATCATAATTCAAATTTGTAATAACGGAAAATATAACCAAATAAATATTTTATGAAGAATTAGGTACGAGAATTAAAATTGCAAGTATTTTGCGTGAAGGACAATTTCCATTTCAGCCGGAAAATAGAAAGAAATACAACGCAAATACATATTATATGTACCAAAAAGTAGCTTAAATATATTCGTAAATTTAAGATATAACTCTTGCCATGTGATTTTTGTGCCGCGTGAATCGAAGTCAACGCGCCAAGGGAACACTCTTTTTTCATAACGCGCCAAATATAGCTCGATTTCGGAACGAGTCACGTGGGTTATGTTGGCCTACTCTTCAACTAAAGGATGCGCGTTCCATACTATTCTATTTCTATGCTTCAACCGCTATTTTCCTATTGATTGCGAGATGAGCTTCTTAAATCCTTTCCCAGATAGCAATTTTAGTTTGCAGCAAGCTTGCCACAAATTTGTCATGACAAGAGTGCAAGTTCACCACAAATTTGTCATGACAAGAGTGCAAGCTTGCAGCAAGCGTGCAGCAAGTTAACGAAAGCTTCGATGTCACCATGAAACGAACTTGCGGCAAGTTTGCCACAAGCTTGTCGTGCAAACTCATTGCAAATAATTGCAAAAACAGAGTGCGAACACAACCTGGGATAGAACTCGCGACCTACCGATTAGTAGACAGAGGCCGATACCACTAGACCAGTTCGGCTACGACAGGAGAAGATAGATTTCGCTAATACATCGGTCGCTTCGATTCGTATACGATTTATTTTAAACTTTTTTCTCGATTTCATTAAATTTTGAGTTGAGAATATGATTCGAAGTCAAAGAGAGAACGATTTTCGCTAATAACAACGTTTTGCTAGTAGAATAAATTATGAAACTAGAGTTCAAAAGTAATTACGTTAAAATGGGACAAAATGTCTAGTTATATTGCTCAACAAACACTGACTGTTTTTTAGATTTAATTTTGTTTATAAACGTTAAAATTTCAACATTAAGAAAAAGGCGATATAGTTTTCTTTAAATTGAGAGTGATATATTTAGTAAAAAGATGGAAAATGTTTCAAAAAATTTTTTTATAAAAAAGTTATTTTTCTCACAAATTATCATTGATTTATTGAATTAATAAAAAAGAATTACGGTCTAGGAGATGCCATTAAAAATCGGATGTTTTTTAAAACAGAGACAAAGATAATTATCTCTTTATTGTGCTATCTTTGCAGGAAGCTTGTTTTGCAAAATTGCAGCAAGTTTGATTTGCAAATAGGTGGCGCTATTTGTCACATCGAACTTGCTACAAGTTCGATTCAAGTTTGACGCGTCAAATTTTGCCATGACAAGTCAAAATCAAACTTGCTGCAAACTTACGTGCTATCTGGGTTCCTTCTAACCGCAAATGACCGACAATGGCTGCCCTTTCATTGTTGACAAATGACCGCTTAGCGGTGTCCTCCCTTTCCCCTCCCCCCGCCCTTCCTCCCTACCTTTGGTCGAAAAGAGAAACGGTCTCCTTGGGAGACCTTGACCGCAGTTAATGACAATTTAAAACTTTGTAAAATTTAACGTAATTATCGCACTCATACTAACATCATTGGAAAGATAATTGTTTGCACTTTAAAGTGGCATAACAATCATTTTTATGTAATAGTTGTTTCGGAAGTTATTCCCGAAAATATGGCCGAAAACGTTCACAATGTGCTTAATTTTTAAATAATTATAATTTGAATAAAAAAATTGAAAAAAATGGCTCCGAGGGGCACATTTCCACCCTCCAAAGTATACTTGTACAAAATTTGGTAGTTCTAAGTTCAACGGTCTGTTCTGTAGACCGCCAACAGACTCACACAGACTTTCTCTTTTATTATTATTAGAGATGATCATTTAGTATATCATCACTCTGAGGCATAAACAAGTTAAATTTTGAAAAAAAAGTTAAGATTTATCTACAGGGCCTGCCTTCAGCTGATTGGACCAATTGTTCCAAATAGGACCCCGCGCAAGAGTACAACAAAGAATGTACTCAAATTTATTCAAATTAAAATCCAGTGTCTGTTTGATTTCAAAATATTATCCACTGGAATTTTGTCATGTTTTTAAATTTGTTTGCAAACCAATGTTGTACAATTTTTTCTTAGAGCTTGCTGACTGTTTCATAAGTCGTAATCTTTCATAAGCCCAAGCCAACCTTCCGTACTGTAATAAAAAATAAAACCGCATCAGCAGGGTAAAAAAAAAGTATTACGATACAAATAACGGATGCCTCTTTTAAATGGGGGAGACAAAGACTTTGACTTTCACACACGAGCTCTAAATCAAGGGAACGACATTATATCGACTATCGACTATCATTACGACTATCTGTAAACAGGGGCATGCAGCAAATTTGCTATAAACCGAAACAGCTCTTGAGTCTCCCATTTGGCAGCTTGTGAAGCAGAGCAAGTTTGCTGCAAACTAATGGGTCTATTCTGGTACCCCCGGTTGGGTTTGGGAGACGTCACTTTTTCCCCCCCGTAAAAACCGGAAAAATGTCCGGCCCCCAAACCCAACCGGGGTACCAGAATAAACCCCAAAAATTGTTATCTGGGATCCTGCTTGTTGGACGTCAAAGGTTATGACGTCTAGATATGTCATAAAGGGTCGCCTGCCCCCTACCCCCCCCCGCCATTTTCGAACGAAATCGAAAAACCACTTCTCCTCTTTACATTATCTATAGGTAGACCTTGTATAAATCCCCCAGTCCCAACCATTAGACGTATTTCGACAATTTTTTTTGATTGAAAGGTTATGATGTTTACATATGTCATCAAGGGTCGCCTGATCCCCCCCCCACCCCCCATTTTCGAACGAAATCGAAGAACCACTTCTCCTCTGTACATTATCTATAGGTAAACCTTTTATAAATCCCCCAGCCCCCAACCATCCGACGTATTTCGACAATTTTTTTTTTTTTTGATTAAAAGGTTATGATGTCTGCATATGTCATCAAGGGTCGCCTTAACCTCCCCACCCCCATTTTCGAACGAAATCGGAAAAACATTTCTCCACCATACATTCTCTACGTATTTTTTTTTTATTTCGTTTGAAAATGGTGTTTGGTAGGGGCAGGCGTCCCTTAATGACATATCTAGACGTTATAAACTTTCAATTGAAAAACAATTGTCGACTGGGGGATTTCTACAATGTTTAATAATTTGGTAAAAACTTTCACAGAGTCCGCCAGTCTCAACCACTCAACCGATTTCGACATTTTTTCTCCCTTTAAAAGATTATGATTTCTAGATATGTCATCAAGGGTCGCGTATCCCCCAACACCCGCCATTTTCGAACGAAATTGAGAAACCTTTTCTCCACCGTACTTTCTCCCAATGGGGAAAGAACATGCAGACAATTCGCAAGCCACAGCTACCAGACAGATTTCGACAATTTTTATTTCATATTCAAGATTATTACGTCTAGATATATCATCAAGGGTCGTCTACCCCTGTCACCCTATAATTTTTGAGAGATCTTGTAAAATAAACGGATTACCGGAAATAATGAAGAGTTATTTGCAAAATAGTACGGAGTTCATGAGCCTCAAAAAACTGGACTTATTTCGCCGTATATTACGTCACTCCTTTAAAATACTTAACCATTTGAATGTTCTGCTTTATTTTCGCAAGTTTAAAATAATATTTTTCATTTATATACAATTCTGTTGCAACTCATTGCAATTTAATTTAGTTTTAATAGCAGACGATTTTGTTCAGACATCTCTATAATTTAACTTTACTAGCAGACGATTTTGTTAAGACATATCTATAAATATTATCTTTTTTCAGTTAAAATTTAATTCAAAATAAATAACAAACGATTTTGTTTTTTTTTCTAAATTTATTTTTACTGGATTGACAACAGGAAAATTTGTTGTTCAAAAATGTTTTTGGAATGCAGTGTTGTTAAATGAGAAATTGAAGTTATTTTTGGAATGAATGTCTTAACTTTGAGATGGATTGTCAAACGTATTGTAAAATACCAATTAGAGGTGATGGAAACTGTTTGAGGGCTATATCATTCTGTATTTATGGATTTGAAGAATTTCATGCCGAATTTCGTGAAAAAGTTACCTAAAACATTACAACTAGATGAGGTTTATTGAAAGATTTCACAATTTTATAGGAATGTGTTGTCTACAACGAATATGAAATTTACTTTGGTTTTATGGTCTATTCCACTGATTTAAAACTGAAAAAAGTAGTGGCTGAGAGCCTCGAAGCAGCCAGGTGGCAAAGACAGTGCTGAACAAAGTGGGTGATGACAGTGCAAAGCTGCCCAGAGGGCGGCGAGAGCGGCTAGTATTGCCTTATTTTCCATTTGGTGTAACAAATCCCAATAATATAGGCACATTTCCCACGTTTTATTATTGTGGTCCTACTGAAGTTTAAAAATCAGTTTGGTTCAATTGACTCACTTGAATTAAGAGTAGAGTTATCCATCAATAAAATCCGTAAAGCATGTAAAATATTCCACTTAACATTTTAAGCATATGCGCTATAACGCATGTTTAAAAAATATTTCCAAATAGAATAAACGCCAAAAGTGTTTATTTCTATGGAATAAAATATAATTTCTTCCCCCTGTTGTTAAAGCACTGGGGGTCAACAAGTCATTAAAAAACCCAGAAGGAAAGAAAAATATTGAATATCTCGATGTGTGATACTATCCATTATCTATCCTATTAAAATTCGAAGGTAAACAAACGTATGTATGTATGTATGTATATATGTATGTATGTCCGGCTATCTTCTCACGAACCGCTGAACGGAGAAGCACGCGGAAAGTACCAAAAGATGGGGAATAATCCAAGGAATCCATTTCGGCCATTTAAATTCCGAAATTATAATTAGTTAAAAAGATATTAATTAAAAACGTCGAAATGAATGAATTGACGTGCTGCCATCTATTGGCAGAATGGTGAATTCATTCACGGCGGATTCTTTTTTTTCCTATTATTAGTTTTCGCATCCGGTGTTGCATTTTTTTTATTTATTTAATGGAAGTTGGTATTTCTTTTTGAGCGATCTTCTGTGTTTGGATTTATTAACAATTGAAAAAAAATCGTTTTCCTGCATTTTTCTTTCTTTTTTTGTCGTACGGTGTTTTGCAACATTTACGTTTGTTGGGGAAAATAATTATTCATTTTTATCCGTTGTTTTTTTTTTCATTATTATTCGTTTTATTTTTCTTTTGCAAAACAAATATCATGCTAATCTGTTTTAATTTATAAGCATAAGAATTCTCGCGTTTTTATTCAAACCAAACTGCTTTAAGGTAGTAAAAAGGCTAGAACTGAAAGTTTTAATCCAACAAGAGAGGATTCAAAACAGATTTACGTTTATTGGGGAAGCTTAGTGACAATATTTGCAGGGAAAAAAACAGAGGCGGGTATATGAAAAAATGTGGATTCCGAGAAACGCTGGGTTATTAACTATAAGGTTGGATTTAAAAATTTTAATTAAACAATATAGGATTCAAATGATTTTTACATTTTGGGGGGAACGTAACGTTTACGTTAGCTACAATATGTGTAAAAAAAATAAACCGGAGGCGGGCATATGAAAATTAGTAATAAAAAGACTAGACTAGATTTGAAAGAATATTTACATTTGTTGGGGAAAGTAAGTGAAAATATTTGTTGAAAAAAAACGGAGCCGGGCATATGAAAATATGGATCCCAAGGCCTCACATGATCTCACTTCTCTCAGCCCGTGAATATCCCATTATTCAGGATTGCCCGTGCAACGCCGGGCCATGCAGCTAGTATATTATTATCAAAATACTATCCATTAAAAGAAGAAAACTGTAAATGACTTGAATAAAACGTAAATGTCTGCTTATAATAATATTGTTCGTGTAAAAAACATTAATCTCGTACAATAGATTTTTAGCACAGCGATAATAATATGCATTCATTTATGTGCAAATCAGGAATAAAAATGTGCGTCCCGGAAGTATAGAAAAAATCTCAGGAGGAAGTTTTCTTCACACGGATAAAGAACTGCGCAAAGAGAGATGGAAGATTAGAAATTTTACGTCACACACACCATACGTCACCGTTGCTAAGCAACGGGAGGCAGCTTCGTTGAATCAGAAGTGCTACAATATTTGGCATTTTTTCAGTCAAATTTACTTACAAAATGCTAACAAAAGTACGTATATAAATGAAGAGATACAGATTTAGTGACATAAAACATTCCCTTTAAGCTGAAAATTAATTATAAACTAATAATACTTACTTTTGTCGTTTTAATTGCAACTTTCCAGAAGCTCTTGGCGATATCCAACAAAGATTTGTTTCCTCACACTGGCAACCCTAATTGATGCAGATGGCGATTTGTGTTTAAATTCTGTGGTCTGTCGTTTATTTGTTCTCTCTCATCTACTTGATCATTGTAATCATTAACAAGTAAAATTTTCTCTTCAAATATGTTACTTTTACTCTATACATTAATCGCAAGCGTCTCTTGCCAAGAGTCTTTATGGAAAGAACCTCTAACTCATCTTAATAATGCCGAATTACAAGATTATTTGTTAAAAGTTCATAATCAGTGTCCAAATATTACTCGAGTGTATGAATTAAGTCAACCAAGTGTGAATGGATGGCCTCTTGTAGTGATTGAATTCACCGAACATCCTGGAAAACATGAATTTCGTAAGTATCCTTATGATTCTGTCACTTTTAAAGTATGCAATATGTTTCGGTTCTGTCTCCTGTTTTTTTTTTCCCTCTCTCTTTTTCTTTTTACATTTCAACGTAAATGAAGTATTTATCTTAATTATCAGTGGAGTAATTTTAGTATTATTGTAATTTATTGATTTCTTATTTCTGAGAATATCTGATGAATAGTGATATGATTTGCTAGTTTCGTTTTTGAAAATCGTTTCGTTACATCACATAGTAACTTAGAGAAGTTCATTAATTTTATATAACTTTTAGAATTAAAAAATCATGCATATTAGAAGGAAATATGACTTTATAATTCACAAAATTCACATTTTAGCACTTAATTTCTAAAAGCAGATTCATTGTCACTTACTGAGCTTTTTTTTTTTTTTTTTTTTATTTTGATATGATTTGCTAGTTTCGCTTTCGAATATAATCCCTTGTTACAGCAAATATAGTAATTTAGAGAAGTTTATTAATTTTATATAACTTTTAGAATAAAAAAAATCATACAGTTGAAAAGGAAACTTGACATTATAATTCATGAAATTCACATTTTTAGAAATTAATTTTTAAAAGAATTATTCAGTGTCACTTGCTGTGCATTTTTTCTTTCTTTTTTCTGCATTATTACAAATCGGATCAATGTATAGTGTATCTAAAAAGCATTATCTCTTGTATAAAATTTTCAAAATGTTTTGCTTCATATTTTTAATTAAATTATTTTTTTTAAAATAAATTATTATTATTAAAACATGGAATTATAAATTTAATTGCCTCCCTTCTTTTCATTGATTTTGTTTCATTTTAAAATTGAATTTTAAAGTTTTCTCTTGCCTGTATGCATATATCAAGAAAATAATTGAAGTAATTTCTGAAATTTAATAAAAAGGAAGATATTGGTATCGGGTTGTATCATAAAAAGTTCTTTTTTTTTTTCTGTAAATGCATTTTTATAATTTAGGACTTGCCTTATATCATTATGAATAAAAAGTAATAAGTTTTTTTTAATTTTAACTTTTTATGCTTACTACAAATAGAATATTCTTGAAAATAGTTAAATTTATAAGTTGGTTTAGTGACACTAATTTCCCATTAAAAATTTGTCAATGTACTATTTATGCTTTATTTATTAAGAGCATAATCTAAGTGTGTTCTGTTTTTATACAATTTATTATTCTTCATAATATAAATTGTTGTTTTACGTAATTGAAAATTCTTGATCCCTTGTCTAATAACATGTTTCAATAATTTCTTTTACAGTAAAACCTGAATTCAAATACATAGGAAATATGCATGGTAATGAAGTTCTTGGCCGTGTTCTATTAACTAGCCTTGCTGGCTATTTATGTGATGAATATAGAAAAGGAAATGAAGACATTCAACATCTGATTAATATTACTCGTATTCACATTTTACCATCAATGAATCCTGATGGTTGGGATATAGCAACACAGGTAGGATTTGAAAATTGACTTTATTTTTTAGTGCATAATAAAAAATCTGTTTTCATTGTCACCAAGTTATTTTTTCCTAAAATTTAACTTGAAAAGAATCGATCACTTACAGATTTTTTATTTTGCATTATTATTTTTTATAGCCATTATATGAGTACAAAATGAAGTGCTGGTTTCTTTTTTGAGTTACTGATAAACTTTATTAATGTCAATATTAAGATTCACTGTGTAACTTCTACTTGTGGTTGTAAAAATTATCATAGTTTATTTTACTTACATTATTTTTATTCAATTCTTATTTTGATATTTGTTTATTTATTGTTAGAAGTTACTAATTTGTTATGTATGAACAACTGTGGATTCTGAACATTTTTTTCTTCAACCATCAAAACAATATATCCTTTTCAGAAAACTTCTGCAATATAATTCCAGATAGTGCAGTTTTTTTTTTTCCCTCGTGGAAAAAAAACATTAAATACTGAAATATTTGAATGTTTATATGAATAAAATATGATTTTAATACCCATTGCATAAGGTTATCTAGTTGAACGAAGTATTTCATGGTTGTTGTATCTATGCATTCTTTATAGATACACTGATACTTTATAAGGATACTGTAATTTAGTGGAAATTTGTTTCTAGGAACAGTATTATAAATTTTTTATGTTTCTAATCTGATACATGTGATCGAATATTTTTGTTTCTTCAGTGTCAAATATTTTCATTGTTAATATTGAAATTTAGAATTTAAGAATTAAAATATTAGTTAGAAACTTCTTAGAATGTTTGTGATAAGTTGTATTTTGATTTATTTACAAGACTTGATTTAAAATTAAAATGTGCATTTTTTTCTTCTTTTGTTTAGTCTGGTGGCAGAGACTGGCTTGCTGGAAGGGAAAATGCCAATGGCAAAGATTTAAATCGAGATTTCCCTGATTTAAATGCAATTGCATACCAAGCAGAACAACATGATCTGTCAAGAACTAACCACCTTTTCTCATCAGATGTTATTGACCATAAGGTATTCATTGTGTATTTGTTTGCATTGTTAAATTGTCTAAGGTTTTTTGTAAGCAAGATGGATTGGCAATGTGAGAACATTTGCTTTGGGTGTGCAGTAAACATTTTATTGTTCTCTTGCACACACAATGCTTGGGGCAACACATGTGGGTGCCGGGCAAATTTTTTAAATTTGGAAAATGCATCATCAGTTTCGCTTTCAGCAAAGCGGGAACCTAGTAGCTATGCTTTTTCATTGAATGTTAGGAATCAAGATTTTTTATTTAATTCCAAAGATGAGAATTTCCACAATGTGAACGCATTGCTAAACCGTCTTCCTCATGGCGGCTATGAATCGTCGATGCAAAGTGGAGAGGGACAGCTGCTTACCTTAAACTGAACATTAACCTTATTTATTTATTGGGAATTAATTTTTTATTGATTGTGCTGTTTTAAAATTTGTTAATAATAATGCATTTTAATTATTGTTCAATAACTTTTAAAGGATCATGTAATAAATTTTTATCGACAAACACTTATTATTGGTGTTTAACAAATATGAGTATATTTATGACAATAGCAATATTAAATTAAAAAAAAAAACTTTCCAAAAATTGTTAGAAAAATGTATGAAAGTGGTATATTGATGTAATAACACTCGGTTAAATAAATGGTTCAATTAAACTATTAGTTCATATTGAACTCGTAAAAGAGCTTAAATATGATAAGTTAACTTTCTCAGATTCCTGGTAAGTGATAATAAATTTCACCATCCGTTGCAGGATATTCTGTTAAATATGTTGTGCTTGGTATTTCCAAAGAAAGAAATTTATTTCCCCTGTTATATGACTTCAAGGTAATTATTAAATTAAAAAATATCTGTAGTTACGTACTTCAACTTACACAAACTCAAAGTTATGTGATTCTTTATTTTCCCATCCTGTTTTCGAGCATTCCCACTTTAGAATATTCAAATATAACAATACAAAATATATACAGAAGAACCCTAGGAATCCAAAATTTCAGATAATCCGAACAATCTTTTTAAAATTTTTAAAAAAAAATAACAATTATGAATTGGAAACAAAGCTAATGTTTATTACTAACTTAAAAGAAGTATTCGAATTGGTCTTTAAGAATGAATACAGCACCTTAATTAGTAGAAACTCGGATATCTTCTTTCTACCCTCAACTTGTTTCCCACTGTACCGTGTGATTTGCCACATGTTCTTTCCATATGCCTTCACAGAACACAGAGTCAATACTCTACTTCAATTGGTATATCAAGAGTATTTTACCATATTTCCCGGAATCCGAACAAAGGTGAGCCCCAATTAGTTCGGATTCCTGTGGTTCTCCTGTATATACAAAATTCAGATATAAAAACCAGTAACATAAATAAAAAGACAATTTGTCTACTTTTTTTTTCCAAGATTAAATTTTTCTGAATTCTGGGTTGTAAACTTGAAGTTGGCAACTTCTTCTATAATATAAACAATCTTGCCAGGCAATTACATTTGGAAGTTGATAGTAATGTCTTGTATAGCAGAAAGTAGATTAACTTATAGAGATGTATGAACAAATTGCATCTGTAGTGATAGAAGCCAACACCTCAGACCCAGATCTCCCAATAAAGCAAAAGATGATTACAATCATGACAGAAGGTCTAGACTCACTTGAAAAAGGGAATTAATTTTGGAGACAATATATTTTAGTAAAGAACATACTCTAGGAACAAAGCAAGAAATTAAAAAATTATTAGCTTTCTGTGAAGAAATTTTGTGCGAGAAAAAGTCACTGAATCATTAGTGGGGTTTGTTGGATTTTTTACATCATCAGCATCTAAATAACTGTGTTTAGTGCAACTTTTTTTTTTTTTATCTTACCAAGTACTATTTTGTATTGATATGTATGAAAATTGCTTCTTTATTTCATACTTTCCTAGCCAATGCCTCTAATCAATTAAAATTTGCAGTCATTTATATGTAAAGTTGAACCCCCCACTTAAGCACATTTTCGTAGTTTCACCTTTAGCGTAACTGTGAGGTAATACTGTAATCAATTAATATGACAAAACTTTGTACTGTTTAATATCATTTGTCTGTCATTGTTTTGTCCTTCAAACACAATATTATAAAATTAATTTATAAAAAGTAAATAATAATAAATTAATTAATCAAAAAGGAACTGTTACAGAAGGACTGTCATGATGTCTTTACTGCTTCAGACAGAGCCCAAAATTCTAGAATTATGCTTTGCAAAGTGACAGTTGACTCAAACTAGCAGTATACAGAGAGATGCAAGTTACTATTTCAAATACTAAGTGGAACTACAGTACATGGCACTATAATATACTTGAATAATGTAATGCATGTCTACGTATCCCAAAGCTCTAGAAACAGCAGCATGAGCTTGAACATCTTTTGCTATATAGAGTTTTTGATTACACAGAATATATATATTGTTGGTCTTGGAAGCTGAATTCTGCTCAAATGTATTGAATACTTTTAAATACATTATGTTCATTTTCAAGGTTATTTAACTGGATGGAATTATACACTTTGTATCTTGCCCCATACTTGGAACTAGAATTGTCACTGACAGTAGTAGATCTAAAACAGTTGTGTAGTCGCAAAATAAGCAATGCTTTAACCTGGGTGACAAAACTTGTGCTGTTTTAAGGATGTTTTCACAATTTTTTGTTATTTGTTTCTCTTGATAAAAAAAACAGTGCCGGAATGCCATTCTGGTGCATTCTGGCTCCACTATACACCTAATCTAAAAAGCATTCTTATACTTATTGGAAACTTATGTAGTAACAAAAACAGTATATAAAAAAGAACATGCATTAACATTTTTTTAAATATCCAAATAATAAATTAATTTTATTTTATTTTAATATTTTTTTATTTAAAATTTGAAAAATATTTCATTTACTATCAAAAGTGAAAAGTTTTTAACCCTCTGAGCGGCACAAACTTCTTTTTACGTTTATCATGTTCAGTTCAAAAGCAGATAGTTCGTATTTATATATATATTTTCTTAAACAATCATGGATAAAGTATTCTTAAGATTTCAGGGATATAATTAAATATGAAAAAGATCGATTCATTTGCTTTAAAAGCTAAGTTTTCTAACTTCTAGCTAAAAGTTCAAAATAATTGGGCGCTCAGAGGGTTAAAGATTTAGTCTTCGGCTGCCGAATATTCGGTATTCTGACGAATATTTGGTTATTCGGCCAAATCACTATTCGTTACATCCGTAGTAATTATGTTGGCTCATAGTTGAATTTCAGCTCTTTTTACTTTCTCGTATATGAAGTATACAAAGAGAAAGTATTGTAATCGTCAAAAAATTTGAACTCGAGATTTTGATGGATCTCCACATTTTAGACCTCACTGAGTCCGAAAAACACAATTTTGGAATTATGTCGTGTCTATCTGTGAACATGATAACTCGAAAACTATTAGAGCTACGTGGATGAAATTTGGTATGTGGTCTTTAAACATAATTTGTAGGTTTCTATCAAATTTTGGACAAAATCCGTCACCGGGAAGTCTGTATGTCCGAAATCATGTGAACACTATAACTCAAAAACTTGAAGAGCTAGATGGATAAAATTTTGTACACAGTTTTATCGTCATGAATGTAGGTCCGTATAAAATTTTGGACCAAATCCGTCAAAGGGTTGACTGTCTGTCTGTATAATCGCATACTTGTATCTCGTAATCCCTTTGGCTTAGATAAATTAAACTTGATATCGTGGATGCTAACATTAATTATAGATCTGTGCCCAATTTCCATCTCAATCGGTTGAAAAACAGGTGTTCAAATTGCATATTTATTTCAAAATGCACATTACGACTGTGTGTTGGTGAGCGTTTTGCTTATTTTACTCAAGTGAGTATGGTTGGCGTTTGACCTTGGTGGAAATTAAAGCGAGCCGCAAACACGCGCTTTGGAAATTATGGTAATCCCCAAATCGAAACCTCTTTTTGATATTCTCCAGATGGACTCCTGTGATTAACCAGAGGTGTAGTGAAATGTTGTGGGATATCTATAGTAAGATTTCGTACTCAAAAACTTTAAATAAAGTTGTGGTACCTCAGCGCACGTAAAAATTGCGAACATACGCAATTTTTTTGCAAAATATTAAGTTTTTTGGAATTCATTAATTTTATACGTTTCATTATAAATCACCATTCATAATTTTTTTTTCAAAATAACCAGGCCTTGGGTAAATACCCCAAAAATATTTACCTACCAACTTGGTGTTTACCCACCCCACATTACTGGTCGTATGCGAGAAAGTTTCGGGGAGGTCACTCCTGCTGGTTTTGTTTACAGTTGTATTGTAAAAAGTTTCTTTCTGTTTTGAATGTCTCTATTTGCAAGCTTTTTTCTTTTCATTTCAGTTCATTTATTTAAAAAAATGGCAGTATGAAGCTTATTTTAAAAATTGCAATCGCCATTATCCATATTTATTGTTTCAAAGCTTGTAACATTTGAAGCCAGTTTTAATTCAAAATATCAACTGAACTGAATCAATGAACTATTTAAGTATCATCAATTGAACTTTTTTTGAAAATATCAGTTGTGCATATATCATATATTTTTTTGGAGGGGAGAAGAGGCATTTTCTGTTTTGAAAGCGGTGTTTACTTTAATTTATTTTAAATTGACCTGTAATTTATTCTCCCTACTATTTGATTTTTTTCATGTTTTTGCTTATTTTTTCGCCTTCGTTGATTACATATGTTCATTATCACTTAAATTCATTTGATGAGTTGTTCGATTTAGTTTCAAAATGTATTTATTTGCCAAGAAATGAGTTATTGATAGGATAATTTGGTTTTGCTGTAGATTCATGTGCATGCACAATTTTATCTTTTCATTTAGAAAGGTGGATTGAACTCGGAAACTATATTGTATTTTGCATAATGGAAATTTATTTGTATTGTATTTTTATCAATTGCTTTTTTAAGGACCTCTTCTCCTTTTCTTGTGTTTGTTACTGAAAACAGACCAAATTTGCATTTATTTGTTGACAGATTCCTTCCATTATTTTGTTTCCCATTTCTATATTCAGGGAAGTTGAATATAGTTATTATTTTATACTAAAACCAATAAATTTTTGAAGTACTTATTTACTTTATCATTTAAGTTTCCAAATTTTGCAAATTTGTGTCCTTTTTGTTGTTAATCATTTGAGTTATATTTCTAATATTTAAACAAATTTGTATTATGTTATATGTTTATAAAAATAAAATACCATCAGTAAAAAGACAAAGCAAAAATTTCTCAAAAGTATCTTTTGCAATCTAAATAAATAATCATGATTAATGAAATAAAATCAAAAATTGAAATTATGATGTGATACTATTTAACCTTCCAGCAGGCACACATATGCAGGAGATAGTATTGTGCATTGTATTGCATTTTTAGGTTAAAGTTAAGTTTAAGGTACGTAGCCGTTTCTTCACACTTTGCATTGCCAACTTTTTGATGCAAGAGAAAGTCAGTTTAGCAATGTGTTTACATTTATTTTGATTGCTCAGTGATTGTTCAAATTAGTGTCTGGCACACGCATCGTTAAATTGGAGTTCTGTTCTTCGAAACTTCGTCTTGATTGGTCACCTATGCACTAATTTAAATTTTATTGGACGATTTAATAGAATTTGCATAATATTTCGTTTGGAATTTAACAGTTTTAATTTTGACAGTTTAGTTCATTCAGTTTTTAAAAAGAAGGTAAATTCCTAACATTCAATGAAGAAGCAAAGCTACTAATTTCCAACTTTGCTGAAAGCGAAGGCGCTAATGTTTTTTTTTTTAAGTTAAAAAAATTTGCCCTGTTCACGTATGTAAGAGAACAATAAAAAGTTTACTGCTCACCGAAAACAAATGTCCTTACATTGTCAAACCATCTTGCCTTTGGCGACAAAAAGTTGGCGATGCAAAGCAAAGAGGATTGGTTCCATACCTTAAACTTAACTTTCCCCCTTATTTATATTGTATTTTTTTACAAAAAGAAATTCAATTTTTATTTATGTAATCTGTATTTATTAGCTTTATACTAAACAAAGATTATTTAATTAAAAATTGCACTTTGATTTATAAAAGAAAGATAAAAGTATATAATAACGACTCGCAATATAAGTATCTCCTGCATATGCACACCTGCTAGAAGGTTAAGATTATTTTACATTTCTTTTTCTATTGAATGTAAACAAAATACACGAAGATATTTGCTATTTATCTGTGATCTTTTATTACTTTTATAGTTTATTCACAGAACATGATAATGGATTTTTAAAAAATATGATTATTTTTTTTCCAGCTGCAACCAGAGACAAAGGCAGTTATACAATGGATCCTGAATAATCCCTTTGTACTGTCTGCTAACCTGCATGGTGGAGCTCTTGTTGCTAATTATCCATACGATGAAGCGAGAAAACCTCACAAGCTTCATGATTACACTGCTACCCCAGATGATGATACCTTCAGGTAACTGTGAATAGTTTTTAACAACTCTCTTGCAAGTTCTTTAATGTCAGTTTCTTAAGTTATGTTTAATACTTCATTAAGGGAATTTTATTATTACTATTTTTTTACTGTTTTAGAATTAAAATGAACCTGTTTATAGGTTTTTAGCCAAGGTGTACTCGGGTGCCCACAAAACCATGGCTGCTGAGAAGCCAATAAGCTGTGGTGGGGATGATTTCACTCATCAAGGGGGCATTACTAATGGGGCAGCTTGGTATAGTGTTGCTGGAGGTACACTAAATTTATTTATATGAAAATAAGTTATTTGAAAAGTGTTGTAGATTTTAATTGTCATCATCATTGCATTTTAATTACAATTCGTTCTTGTTTTTCAAGAAAGTCATGAAAAATATTTTAATGTATCTGTAAAAATTGTAGTTTTGTAAATCATTAAAAGCACTATTGTAATGCATATTTTAAAAAAATCAGGAAAAATTCTTGAATTTGTCAAAAATTTAAATCTGGTTTCTGTTATCTTTAAAAGATGCATTTTCATATTATTTTCTAGATTGTGTCTGAGTTATGTTTTCAGTGCTAGTTTTTTCTGTTCAATTGTCTACTGTTTTTCCTAATCTTTGCTAACAATTGAAAAAGTTTATTTTGCGAACTTTGTAAACAAGTCTTATAATATAATACATAAAAACTAAACCCAAGCTGTTATTTTTTTGTTTTAGCCAACGGATCAATTTTCACTATCCCACAGTGAATTAGTTCATGAATGCAACATAAACAGGAAATAATCATTTTTCTCTGACAAAAAGTAATCCAAGATTTTTACTTCAATTATTTAAAAGCTTTAAATTCTTTTGAAAAGAAGATAAACTATTATTTACGTACCTTGAATTGAATTGTTGTAAAGAGGAATTTTAAGCAACACAGGCTGTTATCCTCTGAATGCCGTGAGGTATTCTACCTTAATTTGATTGTTGTCATTGAATTTACTGATGTCAAGAAATGAATAATATCTCCCATCTATCTTTGATATTTTCTTTATATTGAATCTATAAGGCACAAATGTTGATAGTAAATACTGATAAGGGTTTTAATGAATGATTTCTTCAAAATGTTTGTTTTCAATGGGCTTAAATTTCAACTGCACAAAGTAGCATGTATAATTTTGAGCATTAAAGTAATTGATTCCATCAATATGCTTTCTAAGTTTCTAATTTTAAGTATTTGCTTGTTAATATGAAGATATGAGTAACTTCTTATAAAAAAAGGATGAATGTTGTTTACTTAAAAATGTTTGTTTTAAGAGTGTTTCAACCAACCATAGTGGTGTTTGTACAAAAAATAAAATTACTTTATTTCATATGGGTATTAAAATAAAACTAAGGCTTTTGGGTAATGTATATTAAACATGACTATTACATGACCAAGAACTCTTTCTTATTGATGATCTTTTTTTAACAATAGATAATTTCATCAACTACCAAGGAATTTTATTATATATGTAAATTCCATGTCATTTGTTTTAGATATATTTAATTTTTTATATATATAGTAGATGTGGGTAATGAAAATGATTTTTATTTGTTAGTGTAATTGCCTATTATTTATGTTATTAGTGTATTTTGAAATAATATTCAACAAATATCTTATTCTAAATTTTATAACTCATAAAATTGTATTTTAGGTATGCAGGATTTCAACTACTTAAGCTCAAATGATTTTGAAATTACTTTGGAATTGGGATGTGATAAATACCCTGCTGCTGACAAGCTGCTTGGTGAATGGGAAAACAACAAGAAGGCTCTAATTGATTTTATGTGGAATGTATGTTATTTTTTCCTGCTCCATTTTTGTTTTAGAATTGCAACCTGTAAAATGATTTAAAAGATTTGTTGATTAAGATGTATACATCATTTTAGAAAATGGAGTGTATTTTAAGATATAAAAGTTTTTTTGTCTCGTGGAAAAATTAACCTGAATTAATAAGTTGAATTTTTCATAAAGATAGAGATTCACACAAATGACGATGGAGACAATTTAAATTTTAACATTTATTATGGCAGAACATGGTTGCTACGTGTAACCCATAACATAAGATAGATAATAAAAAAATACTTAGCATATGGAATTAAGCATGAGTATTCCGTATCTCATAACAGGTCACGGCACACTCACATCCTGACATCTTCTCCGGAAAGAGGGGAAAAAAAACAGCCTGATAGCTTGAAATAGCTGCTTGTTTATTTTTGTGTAGTACCAACTACAAATGTTTCTCGCATATCATTTGCATACATGATATTCAAAGAAAAAAAGTTTTCATGATATTGAAAGAAAAACTAAAAAAGAAACCAGAAAACACGCATCGGCTTTTGCTGATTGGTAGCCATTGCATAGAGAATTTTCTCAGTTTAACAAATTTAGAACGATATAACGCCATGTTACCTATCTGAAAAAAGACTTTTTGAGATTCGCTCTTATTTTTAAAAAACAAAACAAAAAAAACGTATTTCCAACATTTTTAGCTTTTTTTTATTATTAATTTTTGTAATGAGTCACTTCATTTGTGTACACCCTGTATATTGGTTTGCTTATGTATAGAAATAATTATTTAAAGAACATAGCTTCTCAGAGTAATTGCTGAGAGTAATCCTTTCAAATAAGTAAATAATTTTACATCTTTATACTGAGCTTCTTATTGCTTATGCTGCAATGATTTATTTATCAGCCAAATACATTCTTCACTTGTCTGAAGTATTTGGCTGCATTGTGGCAAATTTTTACTTATATTCTGTCATCATCTAGCACATTAATGTTGGAAAGAATATTAATAACATTGAACATCTTGAAAATATGTATTCAAAAGTAATATTTTCCTCTAAATATTAGTTAGCTTTTCTCTTGTCTTTTTGATTGAAGTAGCATGCAGTATATACCTTTTTCAACCCAAATCCTCTCTCAGAGTTTGTTTTTTGCAGTAAGATTTCTATTTAATAATCTCTGCTTTTAGAAACTTCTTTTATCTGTTGCTCATTTTTTGTTTGTTTGTTTAATCCCTTATTCCAAAAAGGCTCTTAAAATCATTTGAAACTCATTTCTAAATCATTTGTTGAAAAAGTTCCTTCTTAACTGTTTTCTTTCATCTTTTCTTACATTTTGTTTTCAGTTTCTAAGGGCACCAAGAGTATTTTTCTTTTTACTAACATCTCTTTTTGAGTAATTTGGCTTATTTTTTATTTGTATAAACTTTCAAGAAATTGAATGGATAATACATATGTGCCAAATAAAAATAATTATTATTTCCTAATAAAAAAACTGTGTCTGGTGATGAAATTTTCTTTGCTAGAATAAATTTCATTAGAAGTTTAGTTGTTAAAATTTACTATAACCATTTTTGTGTGGGAGGGGGGAGGGTCTCTTTCCTTTTCATCCCATGAAAATAATTTTAAATAGAGAAATGTGAGAGAAATCTAGAGATTGTTTTTCAAAAATAACTATATCCTAAATATATTTTTGGTCTTTTATTTTCAGAGTCACATTGGTGTTAAAGGAGTGGTAAAAGATGCTGGTAATGGAGTTCCTTTGCCTGGCACAACCATCAAAGTTTACAATATTACAGGCAACCGTGAAATAGATCATGATATTACCTCAGGTATAAAATTATTTTTGGATTTGTAATTCGGGCATTTGATTTTTTTAACATTGTAATAAGTTTTTAAAATTCCTTAAAGTCAATGATATTTTTGAATTCAAAAAGGAAGTTTGAGAGAACCACAGTCTGTTTATGCTGATATTTCTGTAGACGTACAAACTTTAGATAAAAAATCAGACATGAGATGATAAGTAAAATGACTGTAAAAATTTAAATGTTATGTGCATTTTAAGCAAATGAATATATTACGACTTGACACCAGTTATTAGTTCTGTGATTTGAAAAGCATTTTTATACATTCAGTAGTTGTTTTTCATTCTTTCATAATTCCATCATTGAGTATTCTATTCCAGAAGACTGCAAAGTTTTCAAATCCACTATGGTGGTATTATTTGGTGCTATTATATATGTATATAATAGCATTAATTAATAATATTTTTATAACAATTAATATTTTAATAATATTTTAGATAGCTTAGGTATTCTTTCCAAAATTGTTATTGAAATCTAACCCCTGATTTTCTATCTTGTTTGGTTTTTTTCTCCAGTTAGTACTTCATTTAAACATGGGAAATTTATTTAATTAATTTAACATTTAATTAAATTATATTTTCTCATCTATGAATGTGCTTATGAATACAATGGCTCCATGTTTGTGTACTGCCATTGTATGCTGTAAATTTCTTTCTGCACCACCATTTGTTTATTTTAGTTATTTATATTAACTATTCATAAATACAAATCTTGGAAATGGAATCATGTTATTTTAAGGTCTCTGTTTAGTTCATTCCATTCTATAGAAATGCAAGAAATTTATGTAGAAATGGTTATTTTTGTTGGTTTAAATATAAAAGTAACTCTTAATATTTTTGTCATGTCTTATTAATGTTGCAAAAGTGAAATTTTTATGCAAGTCAAATAATTGTAAATATATTTTGACTCTTACTTAATGTCTGAAAGCAATAAAGCAGTTATAGCTATATTGAGTGCACCTATAGTCTTTCACTGGTGTTATTTACTCAGTTACTCTGGCAAATTTATTTTTCAATTTTATGATTTTAATTAATTTAATTTCTAATCATAAAGGACCAAAAAGTGAAAAGGAAGTACAAAATTGTGCATCAACTATTCAAAATTTACTACTGTGGATTTACTTGAAATCTAATGGACTGAAAATTTCTGATTTTAAATATTACAATGAAATGAAAGGAGTTTGATAGTTTTCTGTTGCTGGTTTTTATCAGTTATATATTTTTATGATTTTTTAAAGATTTGACTAGATACTTACACCATTCCAATTCCATTTATTAATGCTTATATATGCTATTATTATACATGAGTTATTTCTTTTTCAGTTTTAGGAGGAGAATACTGGCGACTTCTGACACCTGGTTTCTATCGTATTACTGCAGTGAAAGAAGGTTATATACCACTATCTAAAAACGTTACTGTAGTCAATCTTCCAAAACATGAAGCAATTCGCCTGGATTTTGATCTTGTGCCAAACTTTGAAGATGAATCTGAGGTTTTGTTTGATACAATGGTAATTAATAATTCTAGTTGACTTGTAGAATCACATAATAGTTTTTGCTTCAAAATATTAAATGCATATATGGAAAGATACTTGGTTCAGTTTATAATCAATTTGTACATGTTTTTATTTAACTTAACATGTTTCTAACAATGAAATTTTAATACTCGCATTTTCTTTTGCTTCTTGATTTGCTAGTTTTAAAATTTTGTATTTTTTGTATGTTCTTAATGACTATATACAATTTTAATAATTTTAGAAAATTATCTCTTAAAAATACTATTTTAAATTTATGTGTTAGTTCCATATGAGTTGTACCAGCTGGTAGTGAATATGCAAAAATTAATTTTAAGATTCTGTAATAAGAAATTATAAATTTAATACTAAAAGGTAGTATAATAAGTTCTAGTTTATTACAATTGATTCATGCAGTTATAATTGTAGATTTTACAATAATTTTAATAGTCTCTCTGAAGAAGAGTGTGTTTCATACACCAATTAAAATTATTTTTCTTCTGTGTGGTAGTATTTAAGAAAACAGATGTTTTTTAATTGCAGCAATTTTTATTCTTATCTGAGATTTACCATTTATTTGGTTATTCATGATAAAAATATGCTTTAAATTGTAGTAAATATGAACAGAATTACTTTATTTCTAAATAATATTTTTCCTATTTCTACTTAATGTGTTAGTTTGTCATCAAATTTTTTCAGGTACATATATTTTATATATCAAAATTTTATCATCTTGCAAGTGATGTCAAAAGTATTTTCTCTCTTATAAATAGTATTATAGCTACCATTTGATTTAATGTTTTTGACTTAAATTATTAACCCTGGAATGGTAATGTTATTACTTTGCATTTTGAATGGGAAAAGGAATCAATTCGACTCGACGTTACCATTCCAGGGTTAATAATGATATATATTATTTTAAACCCACACTGGTCCGGCCTGCCCGAAAGGGTGTTAGGCCTAATAATGATATTCTCAAGTATTATTAATTTGCTTGTGCCTGTCTTTTGTCTGTCAGGTTACATGTTTCTAAAGCTTGACATTCACCATCGATCTGTTCCAATCCATTTGGAGGGCTTCTTAGCAGACCATTTCCATTTTCAACTCCTAAAATTTGGTCGTTGATTCACAGGTTGAACTGTACTAGCTGCACCTACAGGCAGCCAAATCCCCAAGGTTACAGCACCTTCTCCTCCCCCGCTTTTAAAACGGGTCCCCCACCCTGATTTATCCAGAACGACTCCTACACACACACTCCCCCATTTTGTGGTTTTTGCTTTTGTGAGAAAGGCTTGGTCCCCTTTAACCAACTTGCGTATTTCAGTTTTATCGCGTAGTGGGCCGAATAAAAATCCAACACAGATGGAATTCCAACTTTTTTCTTGGTCTATCCATTTTTCATCCAACTTTTTTCATGTCATCAGTTTCTTACATTGACGAAGTGATTTATCATCCTGTGTTCCAAAAAAAGTGGAGTGGCCAAATGGTGAATGTCATGTTTAATTATAAGACTTTAAAAATGCATTTTTTTTTTGTAGATAAAAGGATAAATATGTCATTTCCCGTCTTCTAATAAAAAAATTAAGTCTGTATAAAAATAAATTATGGTACAAATCATCCTTTTTACCTTTTTGCTGCCTATAAAAAATTATGTGATTATCCCCAATAGAGTAAACAAATATTGTTTTGAAGTGGATTCTTTCATATCTATTCATATGATTAGTCATTATGTATATCTGTCATGATGCAGATTTGCAAAAATGTTTAAAAATCACTCCAGTTTTTCTTCAAAAATAAATAGAAAAACTTCTGTTGAAAACCTGAACCAAAATGAATAAAGCCTTTACTGAAAGTTTGCTGATATAGCAAGTTAATACAGTTATATAGTAAAATGAGATTTTAACAATTTGTTGAAGAATATTAAGAAAATCACATACATTAAAAAAAAATTTCCTAGATTATTTCACAAGAATTTTAATACTCTTCAACATTTATTGGTAGGGTAAACCTGAAATAATTTTCATTCTTGATTACTTTGAATTTATTTAATTAAATCTTGCAAAAGTCATCTGATAAACTCTGAATTAAAAAAAAAAGTAGAAATGTGCTTCATTTTATTTCCCTCTTTATGCATTATGAGCCTTCTAATGATTTCGTGATTTTGCTGATTATCGGTGTGATTACAAGATATGTAAACCAAGAATGTATTTTATGAATCTACTCTATTAAAATTCGAAGGTAAACAAACGTATGTATGTATGTATGTCCCTCTATCTTCTCACGAACCGCCGAACGGAGAAGCGCGCGGAAGGTACCAAAAGATGGGGAATAATCCAGGGAAGCCATTTCGGCCATTTAAATTTCGAAATTTTAATTAGTGAAAAAGATATTAATTAAAAACTAACTGACAACAATGCTTTTCATTGTTTGGGATACTTTACAACAATACTTTTCATTGTTACAGCGCAATTCAAAATATATTTTACTGTTGAAGTCGTTTACTTTAAGGAACATTGTTACAACAACAATAAAAAAGTGACGCTGACAGAAATAAAAAAAATGTATTGTTGAAAGTGTATAAATTCTTTTTTTTATCCCGTGATATTTTGCCACTTGAACAGAATCATTTTAACGAATTTACAGGCGTGTTTTGTTTCTGTAAAGTTATGTGCCGAAAGATATAGATTAGTTATGTTAGTGATTTTAATCATTATTCATTGATTTGATCAAGTTTAAATATTTCTGGTAGCTGCTACTTTAAACTGATATTTAGAAGTTACTGTTTTTGGTTTGTTCAATTCTCGCTTTTTCCGATGCCTAAAAGAAAAAGAGGAATTACAAGGGATGCTGCCGGTAGATGGGAGGCAATTAGAAAACGTGAAAGGAGAGTTGTTGAAACTGAAGAAGAAAGAAGAAGCCGATTGTCCAACTATGGCACAACGTGGCCAGGACAGAAGAGCGGAAGAAACAGAAGAACAAAGAAATAGCCGATTGTCAGACATGGCACAACGTGGGCAGGAGAGAAGAGCCGAAGAAACAGAAAAACAAAGAAATAGCCGATTGGCAGTAATGGCACAACGTGGCCAGAGAAGAAGAGCCGAAGAAACAGACGAACAAAGAAATAGCCGATTGGCAGTAATGGGACAACGTAGCCAGGACAGAAGAGCCGAAGGAACAGACGAACAAAGAAATAGCCGATTGGCAGCCATGGTACAACATGCAAGAGAACGCCGTCTGAATGTTATTGAAGGACAAAATCAACATCAGATACAAACTTTTTATGCAGCTAGAACTGTTCTGAACTGAAGAACACAACTGTGGAGAAATGGACAATCTCTGTCTGAAATGCGGAGGGTTGTATTTCCGGGATGAAAAGAATACCAGAGGAATTTACACTCATTGTTGTCATAATGGAAATATAATTGAGCAGGCTTCAGTTTATCCAGTGAGAATGAAAGGATTGATGGATGGCTCCGGTGAATTATCAGTGCATTTCAAAATAACATAAGGTCGTACCAGTGCTTCAATGGGTGCACAGATTGTACCGTCTACAGGGAGAGGAGCGTATTGCTTCAGAATTCATGGCCAGATTTATCACAGGACCTCTCATCTACACCCAGATGAAGCAGGAGGTGAAAACACTAATACAACACACTTCAACAATATTATAACACACATTAGGCATGTGTCACGTGACCTCAGGTATTATTCGATTTAGCCCGTGCAGCGCCGGGCCATACAGAAGAGCCGAAGAAACAGAAGAACAAAGAAAAGAGAATACGTTTTGGGGGGAACGTAACGTTCACGTTAGCGACAATATATGTCAAAAAAATAAATCGGAGGCGGGCATATGAAAATTAGTAATAAAAAGACTAGATTTGAAGGAACATTTACATTTCTTGGAGAAAGTAAGTGACAATATTTGTTGAAAAAAAACGGAGCCGGGCATATGAAAAAATATGGATCCGAAGGCCTCGCGTGATCTCACTTCTCTCCGCCCGGGAATATCCCATTATTCAAGATTGCCCGTGCAACGCCGGGTCATACAGCTAGTATTGTATTATATAGTGCCAAATTCTCTTGGAAATGGGTATTTTTTTTTGTAAAAATATCTTCTAATGCAAACCTGTCTATGGCATTATTGGGGTGGGAGTACCACTTCCAAAATTATAATGAAAACTGTTTTAACAGCAGTTTGAACCAAAAACATAGTTATTTATGCAATCTTTTAATTATATTTTATTTATAATCTGAGGCAAATGTTGAGCTAGATATTTTTCAAGAAAAGGAATTTCTCTCTGCCTCTTTTGTGGGTAAAGATATACTTTTCATTTAACTGAAAATTCTTTCAAATACAGGTATCGTGGTTTAATGCTTTTCAACCACAGTAGAATGTTAAACATCTAAACTTATACTTTACAAAATATTCAATTGATTGAGCTTCAGTAAAGAGACCAATTATTACTTTTTAGAGATACACATGAAAGGAATTTAAAATTTTAGTTATTTATTTTTTTATATTGGCAAGTATTTCATGTCTTATATTTGTGTAAAACTTCTTTCTTTGTTATTGATAATATAGGAATATGTTTCTAAGTAAGTGTTATTTCTTAAATTTGCAAAGTTTGATTATAAATTTATGCTTTTGCTAAAACATAGATATCACGTATCTTTTTTTTAAATAATAAGAACATGCATAGATACAGGGTGCCCACTCAAGTCCCTTACCACCTTTTTAACTACCAAATGCTACAGCTATCTGCATAAGAGTGATGTCTAGGTATGGAAAAGTGACTATGCGCTACTGGACGAAACCACTTACGGCGCCACCTGGTGGAAAACGGTGGACTTATCGTTATTATCTCTAAAACGGTACGAGATAGAGGAAAAATGTGAATTACAGAGTCGTAGAGCATCATCGATTTAGTACAAAAAGACACCTTGTGGACGTAAATGCTTAGAACAGAACGCTTGAAACACGTACTTGTTCGTGATTTCCTACACCGACACGTGACAAAACATTCTTAGAAAGAAAAAAAGAAACTAGTTATCAAGCTGATGGAGAGAAGTTTGGACATCGAAAATAAAGGTATCTTGTGATAATTAGTTTTTTTTTCTTCTAAGAATCTTTTGTCATGTGTCGGTGTAGGAAATCACGAACAAGTACGTGTTTCAAGCGTTCTGTTCTAAGCATTTACGTCCACAAGGTGTCTTTTTGTACTAAATCGATGATGCTCTACGACTCTGTAATTCACATTTTTCCTCTATCTCGTACCGTTTTTGAGATAATAACGATAAGTCCACCGTTTTCCACCAGGTGGCGCCGTAAGTGGTTTCGTCCAGTAGCGCATAGTTACTTTTCCATACCTAGACATCACTCTTATGCAGATAGCTGTAGCATTTGGTAGTTAAAAAGGTGGTAAGGGACTTGAGTGGGCACCCTGTATCTATGCATGTTCTTATTATTTAAAAAAAAGATACGTGATATCTATGTTTTAGCAAAAGCATAAATTTATAATCAAACTTTGCAAATTTAAGAAATAACACTTACTTAGAAACATATTCCTATATTATCAATAACAAAGAAAGAAGTTTTACACAAAAATAAGACATGAAATACTTGCCAATATGAAAAAATAACTAAAATTTTAAATTCCTTTCATATGTATCTCTAAAAAGTAATAATTGGTATCTTTACTGAAGCTCAATCAATTGAATATTTTGTAAAGTATAAGTTTAGATGTTTAACATTCTACTGTGGTTGAAAATCATTAAACCACGATCCCTGTATTTGAAAGAATTTTCCATTAAATTAAAAGCATACCTTTACCCACAAAAGAGGCAGAGAGAAATTCCTTTTCTTGAAAAAAATCTATCTGAACATTTGCTTCAGATTATAAATAAAATATAATTAAAAGATATACTTGGCAATGACTAATGTTGTTTCATCAAAATACTTTAGTGGGCACTATTAGCCATCACATATATAGTGAGGGCTTTTTAATACAGTTGAAAGTATTTCTGTTTGTAAGAAAATTAAAATAAAACTAGTAAAATATAGTTTCAATTTAATAATAAACTACTGTAAGTATCTGTGGTAACTGAAATTCTACTAAAAAATTCAATCTCTTTATGAAGTATCATACAAATTTTTTATTGTTTTTATACATTTGTAATTGAGTTCACTATTAATGCATTGAATATTTTGAGTATAAACATACTTCTTAAAAGGATTTCCTTTCTTAGATTTTTTTTTATGTATATATTTCATTCAAGTGGAGTTGATTCATGCTCATGGGGTATGCGTCAAATACACCATTTTAATTTAAGATGGAATTCACTGCACATCTTGCTGGAGTAGAAAGAATATGGAGTCATAGCAAAGCCTAAGACATTGTGCTCTTAGTTAATGTATTACCGTTTTCATGTGACTGTGCATTGCCTGTGACATCACATTAAATTGACTCCATTGTACTTTCCCCTGTATTGATACAAGGTGTCTGAATTAAATGCCCCTAATTTGGAGAGGTTGCTATACTTAACAGAAAGTTAAAAAGCATAAGAAATTTGGTGCACAGTTTTATCAGTAGAATTATTGATCCGTATCAAATTTTTTATTTCAAAAATAAAAGTGCAAATGATTAATTTGATTTAAATATATCATTTGCATTTTTATGTCTAAAATATGTAGTTTTAGAATTTTCTTAAAAAGGTCCTTTAAAGTCCTTGAATTTTTTTCCTCAATATGAGTGGGAACCCTGAAGAGAAATGTAAAATTAGAAAACAGTACTCACAAAGTTTTTATTAAAAAAATCAGTGCACTTCCAAGTCGGCTCCCTTAGTAACCTGAGGATATCCAACTGGTAGTCCAGTTCCAGCAAAATGCTCGAACATCCGTGCCTCAGCATCTTGTTGGAAGATAATAGTGGGTTGTAAATGCTGCATTTGGGGTATTGCATAACTTTGCAACATGTTCAGGTAAATGTTTGCCGTCACAGAAGTCTCAGCAAAGAAAAATGGTCCTATCGCTGTATCATGTAGAAGAGCACACCACACATTGATTTTTGGACTGTTTCTTTCCACTTCCTGTACTGCATGGGGATTTTCTGAGTCCCAAATTCTGCAGTTGTGCTTATATTCACTTTGTTGCTCACATGAAATGTTGCTTCATCTGAAAAAATGATGGGATTTAGAAAATCGTATTCATTTTCGATGCAAGATAACATCTCCACAGCAAATGCAACACGCTGCAGCAGTTTCTGTTCAATCTGCATTTTGTACGCATACAGCCTCAGTTTTCATATATACGTGAAAAATAAAAATTGTCGCCAAAATCTAAGAATTTAATAGCCAACGTATCGCTAATAGATTTTTTTTATTCGACTGTTCAAATTAGAGACATTTGATTTGGACACCCTGTAGTTTGATTTCAAAAATTATTGAAATAACTATTCTCAAGCTTATAGCTATATTTAATATGCTGATTCCTTACTTTTTCTTTTAGAAAAGTGATCCTGAGACGCTAGAGATTCTACAGCTGCTAGATTATTTGCGATCACATGAACAGAGTGATGACTGAACTTCTCAGCACCCATTAACAAGGCACTATATCTTATGAACTCTATAGGCATATCCCCTTTCCATTCCATTCCATGAGCAGCAAAAAGTAAATTAATGCTCATTTGTTCATCTGTATAAAATTGCCCATTTTCTAATGGCTAAATTAAAATATATGTTCACTTAAGTCAATTTATGTGCTTAATTCCTAGTACTTAATGCTGTTGTGAAAAATAGCTTCTTATTATTGAATTAAAGACAATTCTTAATTTTAAGTGCTTCAGTTGCATTATACAATTAAATGTTTTTTTTATAAATGGTTACTAATTTACTATTTTATTTTGTATTTCTTAATTTTAAGAAAATGCTGTATGATTATTGTTTAACATACTTAAATTTTCCAATCAAGCTTTTTTCTCCAAAGATGTCTTATGTGCAAACTTGTTTTATGTTTAAACATAAAGAAAGAATTTGTAGTTTAGTTTATACTTAAAAGTTTTTGTTGTTGAGTTTATATTTAAAAGCATTCTTTTAAAACTTGTAGTATAATTCATTTTGTTGAAATTTCTTATCTATGAATTTGTTATGGAATAATTTTATTTCTTCTGAAAATATTATACTTATCTTCAGAGCTTGAAATCTAGTCACTTTCCGAGTCATATTTTCCAAAGAAAATTGCTTATCTCTAAAAAGAGCATTTATTTATTTTCTTTTCTCATGTTAATTTTTATATTTTTTATTGTCAAGAAATGCAATATTTTAATTTTATTACTATGTTACTTAACTTTTGTCAGATGTTAAACAGTGCCTGTTGGACCAAAAATTTTATCTGTTGTAAAGTTGTTCAAATTTAATTTACCCCGAAAGATATCTATGCATTTAGGTATATATGTATAGTTTTGCATCCCAGTTTCTAAATGGTGTTTTTAAAATTCTGTAAAACTGTAAACAATTAATAATTATTAAGGCTGAAATAAACAAATATCAAATGTGTTGAGACTATTTTTGATTCAATACATATGATCTAAATATCTCAACATGTAATAATAGTTTACTATATCAAAATATATATTCATCTCGCCTGTTATATTTCTGTATTAGTAGATATGTATTAATAAATTGATTAGAAAATATAATGGTATACTGTTATTGCCACGCCTTTATTTCTTCATGGAAGTCATGAAAAAAATTATGGATTCACAGAAATTTTAACCTACTCTCTGAAAAGATAACATTATTCAAACTGCCACTTATATGAATAGAATGTAAGTGTTGAAATGACATACATTATCACTCTAAAGTTAAATACTGAAATCCTAACTATTTTTATGTTAGTTCAAAAGCAAACTATTTAATATGCAATATAGATATTGCAAAACATTTGCTCTAATACATTCAAGAATCTAAAATCACTATATACAACATAGACATTGCAAAACATTTGCACTAATACATTCAAGATTCTAAAATCGCTATATACAACATA
>BGPR01000115.1:139633-164281 GCA_013235015.1 Araneus ventricosus
AAATCGCTATATACAACATAGACATTGCAAAACATTTGCTCTAATACATTCAAGATTCTAAAATCGCTATAATAATCAAATATGCTTTTTTTTAAGAAATCAACATCCATGCTTCTTTGCTCATTTACTCTGCTTATTAATAAGTGAGTAGCAAAATCTCTCTCGTAATTGTTGCAATCTTCTTGGGATATAAAACATTGCCATTAATTTTTTTTCTTGTAAATGTAGATTCTCTTGCGTATTAATTTGTCACTTCAAAAATGACTGTGCAATGAAAATGAAAAATTGATTTTATCGGGTTCTTTCAGGACTGATCGTAAGCTATTTTTCTCATTAGATAATGGTTGATAACAAGAGTAAAATAGACAAATTATCAAATCATACTTGCAACTTCATAAATTTTGTTTGTAGAAAAGGATTTACCTTTAAATTGTGATAATCAGATTTTACAAAACACACTGCATCAATTCATATGATGTATTTTAACGATCTGTAGGTTTTGTGAACTTAAATTATAATTTTGTATTAATCAGGGGTGTTGTGGAGACAAAGCTTGTCTGGTATACTGCTTTTTTTCCCTTTATACAAGAATTGAATAAGCAAAAAATTATAAGATACCTCCTTGAAGCAACGTGATCTTTGTCTAAACCTTACCCTCGAAAATATGATTGGTATTTCAAATTAATAGAAGTGATAAGCCACTAGCAAGTGATGGCAAAAGAAAAGTTTAAAACATTGAGGTTACAAACATTTAAAAGTATTTTATATTTTGATTCTGAAAATCCATGACACTTTCTATATTACTTACCTATGTCATGATTTTATGTTGAAATTATTTAATTTTAGTATGACTTGAAATTAACATTTAAAATGTTAAAAAAAATATTTTTTTTAACATTTTCATTCTATTCATGTTTTGAATTACAGAGTACATTATGTTAATGTTTGATGAAAAATAAGGTATAAAGTAATAACTGCAAAATATGCATTGTTGATATTTTATTATTTCAATACCTATATAAAATAATTATTAAAAATAATTGAAACTTATAACCATAAGTTTTAATTGTAAAATAATATTTTATTGTGAAGTCATCCCCCACCTACCCTCCCTAGCACTGCCGCGAGTGGGCGGGCCCCGCCGCGACACACATAAATCACCAATACCACTTGGGTTAGAGCATTCCGGCACCGCTTAATTTATGGCTACACAACTGGTATTAACTGAAATATTTAAGGTGTTCAGCTGCTTTATTTGCTCAGCTAGCATGCCGCAACAGAGAGCGATTAATTTGAATTGCAAAAATATTTAAAGCTGAATCTACATTGAAATAGTTGAATAAATATCTCATATCATATGACATACCTGCTCTAGCATAGGGAGAGAAGTTCACAGGGTGATAAACTTCACTTAATAAACCATTCAGTCTGTTGATGTTCAGGAACACTAATGAAGTACTCTTGTAAAGCCGGCCATTCACTTGAAGGATAGCCATGCCATTTGTCCTAAGCCCGTCTCCCCCATTTTATTCGAAAAATACAGGCACGTCATTCACACGGACTCTGAACAAAGGTGGGGGGAGTGATCTTTCCCTCTCTACAGCTACTTGTCAATTGCTCTTCATATATACTGTTGTCAAGAAACTGAACAATGTTGTCTACAGAGGTCGCCAAGCCAAAAATCATCCATATTGAGCCACTGATCACAGTTCTGTGTAATGAGACTGCCGGGACTTGCAGTCTTTGAAGAGGGAAGCAGTGATGCCCAAAAACTAGATAAATTTAAATTGCTTACCTTCAAATCAAGTTCTTTCAATGAAGCAAACAACCTGGACTTTTCATAAAGTTCTTTTTCCTTATACTTGCCTCAATAGCCTGGGATATTGTAGACTGCTCTCTCCTGTTGAGGACCATCTCGTTGGTTCCTAGAAATTTTGCAACAGTATTCAGGATAGCCTTTAAAAATGGAAGGAAATGCATCTTTTTTAACTTTTTAATGCTCAGTGGTGCAGTGAGCAAGCACTCTCCCTGTTTTCATATCAAACCCACGAGCTTCTTTGATAAAATCCTCTTCTACAAAATGCAGCTCATATACCTATAAAATTAAATAAAATTTAATTTTAGTTATCACTGAATTTATAGTTATAAAAAATGCAGACTTGCACATGAATTAAATCTTTACACATCAAATGCAATGTCATTTTTTTCCTCGCCAAATGTGGTAACCTTCATTTTGTTGGCAACCCTAAAACGTTGCCAGAATTTGCATATTGCATAAAAATAGCCCTAATTCCATACATTTAACAAATTAAATTCAATGAGGTTAAAAATATATCAACAATGAAGCGTATCAGGATGTCAACAAGCAGCGAAAGTTATCAATAAAATGTATAAATTATTTGCACTAAATGATGGAGGGGAAGTACTCAACACATTTCAGAGGAAAATTAAATCGCGATATGATTATTCTTACAATTTCAAGTAATTGAAAATATGAATAAAAATGGTGGAATAGCTTACCTTTCTGCTTTTGCTGAGTTGGAAGTCCTTTCTGCCTATGGAAGCAATCCATCGCTGTCGAAGTTCATCGTCTTTAGGAAAATTAAAAACTGACACCTTGGGCCCTGTTTTATAATTTTCTTTGCAGTACGGCACACTGTAAATGTTAACCATGATTTTTTAATACAAAATATTTAAAGACAAGGGATAATCCAGATAAGAACAAGAAGTGACGCTCGTACTATATGGCGGGAAAATGAAATGACGATGGGACAATGCGGTCTACTATAGTGATGTGTCGTTCACTCCGGAACGAATTAGAGGATCCGGATCCTCAAAAGGAACGACCCGACTCGTGTCCAACCAAAAGGTGCTGACCCGCCAAAAGGAACAAATCTATTCCTCTTCCCGGATTCGGACCGTTGCCCTCGCTCGGACTCCCCGTTCCGATCCCCCGGACTCCTCGTTCCAGAGTAAATGAAAGGTGTTTTGGGTGGAAGTGATAGGGGAAGAATGTTGTTCTTGTAGGGAAGGAAGGCGTGTTGTCTGTGAGATCGCCATGTTTTGCTGCAGATAAGTTTCTTCGCGAGGAGAGTATGCTGAGACTCGGTTGATTTGAATGAAAGCAATCGGTTACACTGTGCATACAGATCGATCTCTGAGATTGTTTACAAAGGAACCAGTGGAATAGTTGGTTTGATTAATGATTCTAACCTTTTAGTTTTTCTTGATATCAATTGAATAAACATTTTTTTGCGACTACTAAAATTCAAGGCTTTCGATATTGCTTGAGAAGTAAAAGAGTTGTTAGTTTTCAGCAAACCAAATGTAAAGGTTGCTACTTTGAATAGATGCGGTGGTCAAGCGTAACTTTGTTATCATTATGGTCTATAGCACCAGGGTCAGAATTTACTTTAAGTTATTCTAGTTACTGCAACAAAGAGAGTAGCTACTGCATCTCATTAGGCAAGGTAACTTGGAAGGTACAAACCACCGCTGACAGTTATGCATGTGTGAACTGGCTCGTGCAGGTGTCAGGAAACTTCATGCAAGACTGAAGAAGCTAACTCATGGTAACAGTTAAAACTTTAATAAACTTAACAAGATAAAAGTAAAGTAAATGATGTTGTTGTTACTAATCCCTCTCTGTCTAGCGGCAGCTAGACACCATCCATGAGCCCACTCATCCTCACGAAATCGAGAGCAAGCAAAGAATCCATCTCGAAAGTCTCCCTAGATAGGCGAAGACAAGAGAGGATGTGCTCTGGGGACGCACTCGCTACTCCACACTTTGTGCAGACCGGAAAAACTTTGTTACCGTGGCTAAAGGAGCAACTCCTCAGGTGACCGCTCACAAATCTAGACAGCGCCGTCTGGTCGGCTCTGTCACAGGCAAGGCCAATGGAGCCACCAGGACTGCTCCGCTTATACCAATCATGGGATGAAGGGACCCTCCACGTCTTTAAATCTTTGTTTTTTCTGATGGAATAAATCTCGTCAAATGTTAATTAGTAATGTTGTTAAAGTAAATGATAATTGAATTAACTTGTCGACAACAGGAACTTAAAAAACAAATGCAAGAACAAGGAGAGAGAGATGACAGATGATGCTTGAACCTTTATAGTACTCTGCTCTCCACTACGCATGAGCAAGGTAGACAGCGCACGGAGGCCGAAGCTGTTGCCACAGGTTAAAAGAAGTTACAAGTAAAAAGAATTCATAATAATTATAATTAAAAATAATTATAATTTTTTGTTTTTTAGATTTCAATATCAAAAATTTCATTAGTTGAATCTCGGTACATTGAAATTATTAGATTTAATACAAACTATTTAAGAGAAAATTTTGAGTCTGTACTTTTTTCAAACAGGTAAGAAAGTTTGGTATACAAGTTTAAGATCAATCAACCAATAGGAACACATTTTAGAAATTATTAAGAAATAATATTTCTTCCATGTGAGTAATTTAAAGATCACCGAATTTTTTTATATATACCTTTTGGTTTTGAACACTTCATTTAAATATGCCATCCTGAGCATGTGCTTGCGTGGCAAGGTCGGGAGAACGCCATACTACGAACCGCGTTGTTCGAATCTCAGCAGGCATGGTCGCTACAAAGCTAATGTTCTGAAAATTTTAATTTCGGATTTTCTCTCTAAAACGTTTTTTATAATATATATTCAACATTTTATTTTATTTTACTCTTTATTCAAAACCTAATTTATTATTAGATAAATTTTAAATAATTCCTATTATAACTTAATTCCCCCATAATATAATTAAGTTAGAATAGGAATGATTTAAGAATAGAAATTATTTATATATAAGTATGGGGGAACTAAGATAGATTTTAAATAATTCCTATTCTATCTTATAATAAACTAGGTTTGGAAATAAAGAATAAAATAAAATAATGAATATATATTATAAAAAACCCTTTTAATATCAGAAATTAAAATTTTCAAAATATTAGCCTTGGAGCGATTATGCCTGCTTAGGGATGTATAATCCACCATTTTTTGAGTAACAAATATTTTTGCTATTGCTGTTTTTAAATATCTATTCCAAATAACTGTTATTTCAATCACACTTTTAATTTTCAAAAAGTCTATTTAAGTATAAGTAAAATGCTATAAAAAAATTCAAATAAAAAACTGTTATTACTTCTACTTATTGTTTAATACTTTCTATTAAGGTTTAATGTTTAGTTCTTCCTATTGTCAACAGATGGCGCCAGCAAAATTTCCTGTAGAAAGATATGTTGGAACTTGAGTTCACGGGTCACATTCACAATCAATATTAATCAACCACAAAAGCCATCCTTCGACGTCACACTCGCAGTTTTCGGTGCGATCACTGTATGGGATCTTTACCGCGCCTATTCTTTTTTTATATACGAGACATGTCCGGAAAGTAAGTACCGTTTTGGAAAAATTCACAAAAAATGTTTTTTCAAAATAAAATTTATTTTTACATGAAAGAGCATTTCGTAAACTAGTTTTCTACATAGTTACTACCATTGTTCAGACATTTGTCGTAGCGAGAAACCAACTTGTCTATACCCTCTTCAAAGAAAAATGCCGCCAGTGAAGACAGCCACTGCTGAACACCGTTTTTTGCGTCGTCATCGTTGTCAAAGCGCCTACCTCTAAAATCACGCTTCAAGTTCAAGAACAAACCCAAGTTTCATCACCGGTCACAATTTTGTTCAGGAATTCATTACCCTCTTCACTGCATCTGATACGAAATTTCAAAGCACTGCCAAGTCACTTCGTTTTGTGGACATTCGTAAGAATTTTCGGAACCCAACGGGAACACAATTTGCGATAATTTAAGCAATTTGTGACAATCTCATGCAAAACAGTTTTTGAAATTTGTGGAAACTCATCAAAAAGAATTCTTATTGTGAACCTTCTGTTTTCACGAATTTTCTCATTCACTTTTGCAATCAAACCATCATTGAAAACAGAAGGTCGCCCACTCCGTGCTAGGTCATGAACATTGGTGCGTCCATCATTAAATTATCGAACCCATTTTCTAACCATTCCATCAGCCATTACATTTTCACCATAATTTTCTACAAGTTGAAGATGAAGTTCAGCTGCCTTAACTTTCTTTCTATTCAAAAACCGTATTACAGAACGCACTTCACAGTCGGCGGGATCGGCAATCGTCTTAAACATTTTGAACGCTCACTAACACATGTAAACACAACACAATCCGGCTGCAATGGCGTCAGTGGACAGACAATGAACCAGAGACACGTGTGCACATGCGCGGAACTGCGACACTAGCGCTGCGGTGGCGGTAGAACGAAACGGTACTTACTTTCCGACACGCCTCGTAATTACCGCGATTCTATCAATCAAAAAGAAAAACTAATAATACATGCTCCTTCGTGTTCTCGACGAAGCTTCGAATTACAAAAGCGACGTTATCATTCGAGAACGCTTATCACAACACGGGAGGGGTGATTCACAAAAAGACGTCTTAAACCGCGATGGGGGGGGGGAAGTGCGAAATGTGATATAATACCAGATTAGTTAGGTATGGTCATCTGCGCGGTGAAGCGTGCGTGACCTGCTTATCTGGAAGGTCGCCTGTAAAGACTGTTTCCCCCGGGTGGATTGTGGTGATGCCCCCTGTGTGGGAAAGGTATTTCATGCCTTTGATGGCGCCATCTATTGATCGTATATAGAACTAAAAAATAAAACCTCGCAAAATTATATTAAAAAGAAGAGAAATTAAAATAAAAAAAAAACGCTTTGCGCACATTTTATACAAATGACTGAATCACATCTTTTTGACAGTAGTATTCATCACTGGTATTTGTGATTTCCTAATATTGCGTAGAAAATAACAGTTCGGCAAATATTCGTCATCCCTATGCCTGCTGAGATTCGAACCCACGATTCTTAGTACGGCGTTCTCCCGACCTTGCCACGTAAGCACGTGCTTGATATGGCATATTTATATGACATCTATAATTTGCTTAAAATTTAAAAGCAATTGATTCAACTGACAGGAATTCACTAAGAAATTGCATTTTGTCCATATAGTTAATAACAGATTTTAATAGCAGTGGATCTTTCATAACTGCAAAGAGTTGTTTTATATTCCTTGATGATGATTTAAAGATTTTTTAATGTATGGAGCTCATCAGGATTGGGAACTTGATATTTAATTAAAAAGAAATCTAGCTGAAATTTCATTACTGAACGCTTCAGTAAATATATTGTTTCCAACAAATTAAATGACATTCGTCCTAACCAGGTAATAGAAATCAAAAGCGTCTCAAAATACTGAAGATTCTCTCAAAGTTTCATTAAATTCACTAACGGAATTATAAATAATTAACAGAAATGTTAAATAAAAAATATAAATAGTAATTAAAATTTTAATTATTTAAATTTTTAATATAATTAATTATCTAATTATAATTATTAATCAAGATTATTCGTTAAAATTAATATCAATATAATTAATTATCTAATTAAAATTACAATGTTATTAATTGTGATTCCTAATTATATTAAAATACAAGTTCAACAATAAAGATTATTACAGTAATTATGGGCAATAAATACATTTACGTTTCGGGCTTGGAACAAATCCGCGGATCCGGATCCGAGTCCACGTAAGAAACGAATTGCGTACCCATCGGACGTGACGTCACAGTAGCCAAAAAAAAAAAAATGTTGTCATCGGCCTTGTTTTCAGAGGTCTCTGGCAAGAATCTCGTAGTCCTTCGTACTCGATTTTCCCCTTCCCATCATTGCTACGGCAACAGCAGAAACTCTTTCATATCTTGTATTTTTTGCCATTATCCGGAATACAATCCTCTTCTCTTTAGTGTTTTTGTCACTGACCGGAAAAAACCGCATAGTGTTCTTTCTTTATCTCCTTAGGCTCTCTGCTTCCGGTAGCAAGTGGGCTCAACTATCTTGAAGGAATTTACACTCTCATTATGATCATTAAAATTTTTTAAAATTAAATGAAGCGTCTCGGAAAGAGAGTAATTAACATCATTGTGTTGTGGTGCAAACATATTGAAAGATGTATATGCTATGAAGTAAAAGCTAAATAAAATTTCTGCCTTTCTGTTAACATTAAAAGAAAACAATATTTTTATCATAACTTTCACAATGGTAAAAAAACCGGAATGAAGAATTTGATAAAACGATCAATGGTTTGAATTTAATTACAATAACAGAAAGCATTGTTAAAAATTGTGTATGAAATAAATTTGAAATGTTTATTAAATTAAGAAAAAGAACGCATAACATTTAAATTCAAATCATTAAAAAGATAAATTTTCTGCTCTTTAAGATGGTATGTAAATAATCTACATGCAGTATATTTTTCTGAAATTATTGGCGAAAAACAGATAAAACGCCGAAAATTGGCTTAATTTTCGTTATTTAATTAAATATCTTGGCAAGTAATTTTTTTGAAAGTTTGAAAGAGAATTAATCTAGGAACGAACACCAGAATGACATAAAAATTACAAGTCAAGACTATTCACCGTATAGGAGGAGTTCTTATGACAGATAGACCTTTAGAACATCTTTTTCCCTCCCTACGATAGAAACCGGACTATGTAACCCTGAAGTCTTAGCACACACTCATTAGGATCAGTTAAAAATTTGAAAATTAAACAAAACATCGAGAGAATAATTCACTAACGTCATTGGATCTCTGTGTAACCGTATTAAAATCCAAATGCTACGACAACCGGAAACCGAAAGTGAAAAGTCTACTTTGTTGTTTATGCTCACAGAAAACAAATTTTTCTTATATTAACTTCAACACTGGCAAAAGTCCGCGCTCGAAACAGTAATTTGGCTTGAATTTATTTCTCTAAGAATAAAAAGTATTGTTAGACATTGCGTTAAAAATATATTTTTAAGCGTTAATAACAATCAGAGAAAACGCTTTATCGCAATGGAATTAATATCATTGAAAACAAAATTTTCTGCTCTTTAAGATGGCCTGAAAATAATTGTTGTCTAATAAATATTTCAGAAGTTATTGTCAAAAAACGTCTTAGCATTAGGTTTATAGCGAGGGTGGTCACTAATAACTAGTGTCATTAAGTTCCGATGAGGCGAATAAAAGATTCAAGCACTCACCATGGTGCATCTAAATATCTAACCACCATCACTATTATTTAAACTAGACTCGATGAATACGAAGAAAGTTAACATTTAAATTAAGGAAACAACTTTTATTTTGTCAAACATTATTATTTAAATAAAACGATTAAAAACAGAATTAACTTAAGGTAACAAAGCTGGTCAACAGCTCGCTGACTGGAAGCTGACAGGTGCAGAGCGAGAGAGAGAGACTTCTGTCCTTGCTTCTTATATATATGTAGTTGGAGTCAGTTCGGCGCAAGCGCAAAAGGCGCGATGCTCGCTGTTGCCACATGGGTCACCCCTTCCAGTCCGGAGGATGAAGTTGAGAACTTTACTGAAATGTGGTTGCTAAGCGTACTCTTCTACCGGATCTTGCGACAACTGAATCAGACAGGATTGCTTCGATGATCAGGAAAGGATAGATGTGGGGTTGATGGATCCACAAGAAAATATGCTGGTTTCAACCGGTCGATAGAAACGGTTGCTTCTTTACCGTTAATTTCGATGCAAAAGAATTTTTCCTTCCGCCGAAGGACCTTATATGGACCTTGATACGGCAGCTCTAAAGGTCTGATGGTGTCACGACGAATGAAGACATGCGATACCGACTGAAGATCTGGATGCACAAATGAATGGTCATCGGATGAATAGTGCGAAGCGCTCACAGGACGGAGCTTTCTTGCAAATGTACGCAGCTTCTGTACAAGGTCTGCTTCGGTGGGAATCCCCAAAAAACTCACCAGGAAGGCAAAGACACTGTCCGTAGACCAATTCAGCCGGTGAAACTCCGACGTCATCCTTCAGGCAAGCACGCATTCCAAGGAGAATAGTGGATAATACCTCAGACCAATGCATGGAAGCATGGCATTTAATAGATGCCTTCAACTCTCTGTGCATTCTCTCCACAATTCCATTGGCAGCCGGATGAAAAGCCGTGGTTCTAGTCTTGCGGGAACCTGATCAGAGCCTGAAAAAGATTGCTCTCAAAATTAGTGCCTCTGTCCGTTATTATTTCTGGAACGCCAAACCGTGCAATCCAACCGTCGTAGAGAGTCCTTGCAACTGTGTCCGCCAGCTGGTCACTCATCGGAAAGGTTTCAGGCCAGCTGCAAAATCTGTCAATAACAGTTAGTACAAATTTATTACCATTAGACGGGGGCAAAGGTCCCACCACAATGTGTATGTGACTAAATCTCGCGTTAGACAGTCTGAAGTATCCTAATGGAGCTTTAGTGTGCTGAATTTTCGACTTCTGACATGCCACGCAATATCGGCACCACATCCGAATATCTTTATTAATTGAACTCCATACAAAGCGTTTTTTTATCAAATCAGTCGTAGCTTTTATACCAGGATGTGACAAGCCATGTAATAAATCAAAGACTTTCTTTCGGAATGATACTGGAACATATGGCCCGACTTTGTCAGTTGAAGTGTCACAATATAAAAATCGTTTTGATAACGGTAAGCACAACTGCTTAAATTGGAGACTAGTGCCAGTTTCGAGAAGTGATCGCAACTCGCCGTCGGAATCCTGCGCTGTAGCCATTTCATTAAAATCAATAGATCCCGGAACCGTTATTGCCGAAATCCGTGAAAAAGTGTCTGCTATCAAATTAGAAGAGTCAGCTATGTAACGAATGTCAGAAGTAAATTGACTAATGAATTCCAAATGACGAATCTGCCTAGGTGAATTCTTTTCGTGGTTTTGTTTGAAGGCAAAAATGAGCGGTTTATGATCCGTAAACGCTACAAAATCACGACCTTCTAAAAATGCCGAAAGAACTTAATCGCAGAATATATTGCTAACAGTTCACGATCATACGTACTATATTTGCGTTCTGCGGGAGTTAACTTCCTAGAAAAAAAACCTAGGGGTTCTGAACTACCATCGACATGCTGCTGCAAAACTGCCCCTATTGCAGTTTCCGAAGCATCTGTTACCAATGATAGTTGAGCGTCTGATTTAGGATAGTAGACTGTACCAACAAATCCTTACAGGCCTGAAATGCTGTCTTAGCCTCAACTGATCACACTTTTGTCCTTTTTAGCTTTGCCCTTGACCAAATCGTGTAGGCAAGCCTGCACACCTGCTGCGTTTTTTAAAAACCTGTGATAAAAGTTAAGCATAGCGAGAAATCTACGCAACTCATCAGCAGTTTTAGGTAAAGGATATTCGATTAATACTTTAACTTTATCTGGCAAGAGGGAAACGCCGCTAGATGAAATTTGAAATCGCAAAAACTGTAGTTTCCTGGCCAAATACACATTTACCAATGCTTATTTTAAACCATAATCCTTGAACCGCTGAAAAATCTTTTCAACGTTGTAAGGATTCGAATCATTTACCATTGTGCCACCGGGGCGTCTATGAATTTGAATGTATTATTTGTAAATGGTTTTTGTGGCAACATGCTGTAATTCCATACTATTTAAGGTTTTTTACTTTCTCGTATACGAAGTATACAAAGAGAAAGAATTGTAATCGTCAAAAAATTCGAACTCGAGATTTTGATGGATCTCCACGTTTTAGACCTCCCTGAGTCCGAAAAACACAATTTTGGAATTATGTCTGTATGTCTGTCTGTGTGTGTGTGTGTGTCTGTGAACACGATAACTCGAAAACTATTAGAGCTACGGGGATGAAATTTCGTATGTGGTCTTTGAACATAATTTGTAGGTTTCTATCAAATTTTGGACAAAATCCGTCAACGGGAAGTCTGTCTATTTGTATGTCCGCGGTCATGTGAACGCTATAACTCAAAAACTTGAATAGCTAAATGGATAAAATTTGGTACACAGTTTTATCGTTATGAATGTAGGTCCGTATAAAAGTTTGGGCCAAATCCGTCAAAAAGAGGCGTTCAAATTGCATATTCAATTTCTTTTAATCCGATTCTGATGCGCATGCGTATTGGTAGCAATCTGTTATTGTTGTAAATTTTATTTACAACAATAAATAATGTTTTCAAGCATCAATTGTTAACAATTTTTTATTGTTGTAAATCAAACCGATCTCATTATTTCAGCAAATCTTTTATTCACGCGCTTTTGCAATTGTTACGGTTGTGGTAGTATAAATTGTTTTCTTGGGAATTCAATTCCAAAGCAGAATTTTCGCTTTAGTATTCATTGCATTGCCTATTTTATCGCGCCTGCTTCAAAGTAATATTTTTTTGAAACGTGGCAACATATATTTGATTTCAGGTTTGTTTGTTTTACTTTCTCGTATACGAAGTATACAAAGAGAAAGTATCTCCACTACTAATCTCCACTTAGAAAGTATACGAGAAAGTTTAGGGGAGACCACTCCCGCTGGTTTGGTAATAAAATCTTAGTATATACATTGATGGCGTTGGTAATTGTTGTGTTTTGGCAGTCCTTATTTAGTTGATATATTCTATTGGTGAATTAAGTCCTTTTAGAGTAAGAGGAACCATAACGCGGTGTTAAGGAAACCCGACTGGCGTAATGGGCAGGATTACCGACGCCATCAATCTACTCGAGGTAGGGATGTTGGTTTAGTTTATCTCTCTGCAGTATATAGTTTTAATATTGGAACATCAGTGTCGATGAATAACTAGAACTTAATTTAGTAATAACGATAGAGTAGGAGTGTGTTAATTGAAGAATATTTGTGTCGATGTAATTATTTAAAACAAGGGCGAGTTGTTGAATAATGTGCATCATTGTAGTTAATTAGAAACGAAGGTATTTTGGTAAACTTTCAGTCTACGGTGCCCACTTGCTTCTCGCCAATTTTTCTTGGCGCAATTTGATTTGTTGGCGCCAAACACTGTTTGGGATGCGCAGTGCGTTTTTCATTGCTGTACTGCGCATGCTTCATTTGAAAAGGAAGCGATTGAACACGCAATGCCTTCGGCATTTCAAACGCGTACCGGGCAATATTTTTTAACTTAAAAAAACATCAGCGGCTTCGCTTTCTGCAAAACGGGACACTAGTAGCTTCGCTTATTTATTGAGAAGCGGAAACACAGAATAACATACACAATTCTGAACCTAAAAGTGACTGAAAATGTTCAAAAACGAGAAAAGTGTAGTTAAAACTTCACATACCTATTTTAATTGCCGAATTGCTGTTTACACTTAGGACACTGGTATCAGCTTGCTATCAATCCCTGATCCACATACTTCGAAAGGGAACCAATGGCATAATCAACAACAGCTGAACGAAGCGCACGTAACGAAATGATAAAATCAAACCGACAAAACAAATTCGATTGAATCGACCAATCAAATCAAATGGAACAAACCAATCAAAACGAATCTTAATATCGCGCCATGCGCAAAACACCGATGAACAGATCAATTTCCGCGCATGCGTTCATCTCACTCGTTAAAATCATCATTGCGCAACCAAAACAAATATCCTCTCCATTCTTGGCGGTAGAGAGTTGGCGATCCTAAGAGGAACGAAGTAAGTGGGCACCGTAGACTGAAAGTTAACCGGTATTTTTGTTGAACGATATTGTGTATATCGGTGCAGATAAATGAGGATGAGAGTGGTTGGTAAATAATATTGTTCATTATTTTAGATATTCGAAACGAAAGTACCGTTTTCAATTGACTTCTTTTTACTGTATTCGATTTCCAAGAGATTTTTAGTATATTTTACTACTTATTGCTTTAATGAATGTTTATTGTAATCCAAGTATTACTGTGATTTTAGAGTAGTATATCGGAATCTGAGGGAGTAGGTTTTTAATTGAAAGTGCATAGTAATTATCTAAAATATAGAAGTTACTTGGGTTATTTAATATTGAAATTGTATGCATATGTTGTTGTCTTTTTAGAATTTGATAAAGTTGTGTAGTTATTATCAAACGAGAAATATATGAGTAATTACTACTTTCTGGTATTCTGATAAGCTTTGTGGTAAATATTGTAATACAGAATACTTGGGTTATACGTGCACGGCGAGTGCCCCTTCCCTTATTTTTCTTCTCGTTAGGTCTTTCCTGATTCGGAAATTTAGGCCTTTGCGGATACTAAAATGTCATTTTTAAAACTGGCTAGAAAGGAAGACTTAATATCTCTAGCTACGGACTTGGGAGAAAACCCGGCTTCCACTTTATCAAAGATTGATTTAGTCAGTTTGATCCAGGGAAATAAACACTATAATGAGGATGATGCTAAACTTATGTTGGAGACTGTGGTTACGGAAAGGGAAGGACGATTAAAAATGGCGACAGAACAAGAACGATTAAAAATAGAGGCAGAACAAGAACGATTAAAAATAGAGGCAGAACAAGAACGATTAAAAATAGAGGCAGAACAAGAACGATTAAAAACAGAGGCAGAACAAGAACGATTAAAAATAGAGGCAGAAAATGAAAGGAAGGAGAGACTGAAGATGGAAGTAGAGTTAGAAAAATTGTGAACGACATCCGATGGCTCTGCAAACCCGAAGCATGAGAAGCCCTCATGTTATGAGCTGACTAAAACTGTACCAAGTTTTGAGTCAAAGAATGGAGACATAACGCTGTTTCTATCGTTGTTCGAAAGACAGGCGAAAAGAGCCCAAATCGACACGAAGGACTGGGTCTCCGGACTACTTATGCTGTTTCCGTCTGACATTGTTCAACTCATCGCGAGAGAATCTGAAGAGAACTTTGATAATTATAACTATATCAAAGGTGTACTGTTAAAAAGATTCAAATTGAGCCCAGAAGAATTCAGGAAGAAATTCCTTCACCACCAGAAGAATTCTGAGAAATCCTGGCTAGAATTTACTTTTGAAATTTCGAATTACTTTCAAGAATGGATCGAGGGACTCAAAATTGACAGTTTTGAGAAACTGAAAAACTTGATAATTACTGATCAGATAAAGAGGCGGGACCCTTTTGAGGCAAAAGATCATTTCTTGGATGAATGGACGAGGTTGGTGTCTCCATCAGAACTTGCTGACAAATTAGATGAGTATTAACTTGTGCGCTCTGATCGCAAATACGAAACAAAACGGAAGCAGCAGTTCAACCCGATAGAAAAGCATACCGAAAGTAACCAGAGGACAGTTAAACACAAACCATTCACTGGGACTTGGAATGCACGGAATATGGGTTATCCTTCAAGGAATGGAGAATCCAAACAGATGCGTAAGTTCTCATGTTATTCTTGTGGTTTAGAGGGCCACACATCACGTTTTTGCCCTTCCAAGGCTCCACAAAGGGGTAAATTAAACCCAACAGCTCAGGGCAACGTCATTACAACCACTGAACCTAAAAGGGAGGATGCATCTACCGTTCTAACTGCTAAAATAAATGTTCCCGTTGAAGTCGCAGCTAATGTAATGGAACTCGAAACTGTACAGGTAAAACTTGGGCCACGAACAAAGACAGGAATTTTAGATTCTGGAGCGCAGAATTCAGTGATTCGTGAAGATTTCACCTCAGGAATAAAATATGAGGGAGAAGGTTATATCGAGATTTCTTTAGCATTCGGGGAGACGGAAACTACACCACTGCGAATTTTTGAAATGAATATTGACGACGGAGTATATGGACCGGTGCCAGTGACATGCGCAGTTTCAAAGAAGTGGTGAGTGATCTACTGCTAAGTACCGCCGCTTTTGAAGCTTTAAAGGAAACCTGACTAACGTCTAATTTGTGTTGATCCCCATTTTCGGAAGCTATTAGAATATCGTCTAAATAAGCATAAGAACAATCAAGACCCAACGAAACCTGATCAATGAACCTTTGAAACGACTGTGCTGCGTTTTTCAACCCAAAAGTCATACATGTGTATTCAAAGAGACCAATTGGAGTTATAACAGCAGTCTTATGACTATCAGAACTTTTAATCGGAATCTGATGATACGCTTTAACTAGATCGATTTTGCTAAATACAGTCTTCCAAGCTAAACCATGTGAAAAATCATGTATGTGTGGAAGAGGATAGCGATCAGAGATTGTAATTGAATTTAATCGAGGGAATCTCCGCAAATTCTCCAATCTCCATTTTGCTTTTTAACGAAGTGAACGGGACTAGCACAAGCACTGTTTGATGACCTTATAATCCCTTGTTCCATTAACCGTTTGAGTGCGGCGCGCATTTGCGGCACATAAAAAGCGAATAGCGACAGCGCTTCGCCGCACTCAAACTGTTAAAGTCTGAAATTCTTCCCTTAAAAATTTAAGTTTCTCAGGATTTAAGCGTCTGGCTTTAGAAAAAGCTGGTGGTCCCTCGAGTCTCAATGCAGTGTTCAACGTTATGAGATGGACCAACGTTACCAGACACTGGAGTTAAAAGTTCAGGAAGCTTGCTCAAAATAGAGTGATAAGGCGATTGATTAGAAATCAGCGTCAATCCTAAAGAAAGACCAAGCGCTTTTACTCCCCTTGAATTCAAGTGTGTAAGATTATCAGTCACTCGTCGGTTTTTTTTTTTACATCTACCAACAGACCAAATCTTTCCAAAAAGTCACTACCCAAAATTGGCTGCGAAACGTCCGCGACAATGAAAGTCCAGGAAAATTTCCTACGCAAACCCAAATCAAGGTTTAATGCCTTGGTACCATAGCTCTTAATTACCGAGTCATCTGCAGCGTACAAGACAAGGTCTTGTGGAAGATTAAAATTTGTTAGCCTTCGAGGAAAACAACTTGCAGCTGCTCCGCTGTCAATCAAGAAACAAAACGCCGTGCTTTTATCGTGAATAAACAAGCGACCATGAGCTAGGCCCCTCTCTGCTGTCGCCAAAACAGCCGAGCTCCTCAGTTTTCCTGAAAACTACATGGCTTCACGCATTTAGTGGCTTTTTCGGCAAATCGCCGGCGATACCAACAAAGCAGGTTAAGATTGTCCGTACGAGTATGCGATGAACGTCTAGCCCGGTTATTCGAACTTTCGCGTTTACTGCTCTGTGCTCGCCTAAATCTAGAGTGCGTTATCCGCTTGAGCTCTGCACTCAAATTAGTAACTTCTCCAAGTGATTGAAGTTCTGAATTTTCAGACAGAACAGCGTTAACCTCGCGTCTAAAACTCGAAACCTCGTTAACTTTATCGGAAATTTGTGCTAAACCATCCAAAGTGTCTTTCGAAACAGATAAAATTTGTTGGATCGAAGTCGGAAGTCTTTGCATCCAAATGGACTTAAGCACATCATCGACTATGTTTCCTGCGGCTAAATTCCTCATCTCCTGCAACAAGAGAGATGGTTTACCATCGCCCAACTGCAAGTCTTGAAGGAGCACCCGCAATTTTGTACTCTCAGATTGAGAGAAACGTCTTAAAATTCTAGTTTTAAGAGCATCATACATAGCGTCGCTAGGAGGGTTCTGTACAATATCCGCAATACATGAAAGAACTTTCGAATCTAAAGCTGCGACTACCGTATGAAATTTCGTCTTCTCAGCAGAAATACCGGTAAGCTTAAATTGCGATTCCAATCGAATAAACCATAACTCGGGGTTGGTTTCTCAGAACGGCGGAGCGCGAACAGCGACACGTGCCATCTCAGAATCCATTGTGAACAAGGAAGGTTAAAATTTCAAAATATGAAAACTAAATACGCAAAATGGCCAACGCACAAGACACGCGAACGGAAAGCAAGCGGTCAAATCGTGAAACCAGGACTAATGCTAGTCTAAAACAGTCAAAATGTGGCTTACTCTCCCACTATTCTGATGAATGTTCTTAAGCTGGTGAAAACTGGAACTGTAGAAAACTGGATGCAACATCAAACACAAGGTGAACTTCAGGTTGAAACTCAACTTCAAGGAAAACTTCAGAGAACTTCACGCCTCCAATACAATAAAAGTGGGTACCAATTCGATGGAAGGGAACATGTCCCTGTCCGGGTCACCAATATAGCGAGGGTGGTCACTGATATAACTAGTGTCATTAAGTTCCGATGAGGCGAATAAAAGATTCAAGCACTCACCATGGTGCATCTAAATATCTAACCACCATCACTATTATTTAAACTAGACTCGATGAATACGAAGAAAGTTGACATTTAAATTAAGAAAACAACTTTTATTTTATCAAACATTATTATTTAAATATAACGATTAAAAACAGAATTAACTCAAGGTAACAAAGCTGGTCAACAGCTCGTTGACTGGAAGTTGACAGGTGCAGAGCGAGAGAGATACTTCTGTCCTTGCTTCTTATATATATGTAGTTGGAGTAAGTTCGGCGCAAGCGCAAAAAGCGCGATGCTCGCTGTTGCCACAGGTTTAACAGCGGTTAATTTTCGTTATTTAATTCAATATCTTAAGAACTAATTGACTTTGAAAGTTGAAAATAACACCGTTAACCTAGAAATGTGCTCTAGAATGTCATGTGGAAATTTCATGTCGCTACCATTTACCGTTTAGGAGGAGTTCTTGTGACCGACAGATACATGTATTTTTTGCTTTGTGGTGTCGTGGCCCAGTATGACCGGGGTTTGATCAAGGATCAACAGACTTAAAGAAGTCACAGAATTTCGGCAATTTAAATTTAATGAAAATCTTGATTAATTTTCTATTTTACAAACATATGTACATTTGTTGTAATATATATATATATATATATATATATATATATATATATTGCAAGAACAAAGATAAACCAAGTGCCGGATATAAATTGCGAGAGTCAATGAACAATACGTAACTTGACTACGTCGAAGTTACTAATGGTGAGAATACTCTGAGGTTCAACTCTATCGTGAAAGTTCGGTGAACTATGAGAGCTTAGCAGTCTTTGGTAACTCAGAACGAGTTATGGGAAACACCGAGGGTCGGTATAAAATATCGAGATTGCCAAACGCTCGATAATATGCAATGGTCCATCACAGGGACTGTTTCTAGCCGGGGTGCTTCGGCTAACACGAGATCAAAACGCCCGTTCGTTATCTCAGTTCAGATTTTGGATCTTCAAATCAACACCTTACCTTTAGAGGCCAGGGGAGTGGTTGTTTAATTACCTCTCGGTGATTCGTCCTCAAGCTGGACAAGTCACCCAACCGCAGTCGTGTGCCTTCCTCCATGGTGTTGATTGGATGTGGTCAATCCTAACCGGAGATCTTTGTCGGCTTACACGCGGGTGGTCTGCCAAAAGAAACCGCACTCCGCTGGACCCCTATAGGCTTGCGTAAAGTTGGCAGTTTTATCACATCCCAATATTATAGATTTAATCGACTGCTCTTCTTCCATTATTGAAAGCTAAGGAATGAAGATTCTGCTATTTTTTTCATATTCCTTGATGTATCGTAATGAATTTTTCTTTCTTTTTTTATTCGACAATTGTTTTGGGAAATCTGCAATTAAAGTTTATGGTTGGTAATCTCGTATTCTTTTTATCGACATGTTTTATTCAGACAACATACTGTTGAACATTAAATGCACCTTGCCATTTTAATGTTAGAATCAAATGCATAATTTTTTTAAGGAATAAGAAAATGATGCTGGTGCGGGCAGCATGCATTTAAATGTTAGATGACGCAGTCAGTTACTTGACTCCATTAGGAATGCATTTAAATGTTAGATGACGCGGTCAGTTACTTGACTCCATTAGGAATGTTCATATAGACAATGAAATAAGCATGTGAAAGGCTTCTAAAAAACAGGTTTAAAAGTCTATCACAATTTGAAATTTAAAACTACTTTGTTAATGGAACCATGGATTACAAATCATGCATTCCCGACAGACAAGCTGGTCGCCGAAGGCGGCTAGTAACAAAATATATCAAAGATCAGATGCACATGTTTGAGACGTCGAATTTAATAGAGACTCAAATTTAAAGAGGCATAGTAGACAAGTGATTAGTGACCAAATCTCATAGATGTCAGTGCGATATAGATTTGTCTGAACAACACAACTGGTGAGGGCATTCATTAACTTATACATGTGGAAAGGTGTCACATTTATAAGTTAAAAATTTAAAGTAGATTCGAAGTTCCAGACCAAAACATCATAACATGATGTTTTGTCTGTGTTGATTCGTCAGCCTTTATCGTATTCTTAAAAGTTTACTATTAATTGTAGCAACGATAACGTACACGCACGCACACACACTTAATGAAGAATATCCAATTTTCTCGCCAAATTGTCGTAACACCATATCCAATTTTCTCGCCAAATTGTCGTAACACCATATCCAATTTTCTCGCCAAATTGTCGTAACACCATATCCAATTTTCTCGCCAAATTGTCGTAACACCATATCCAATTTTCTCGCCAAATTGTCGTAACACCATATCCAATTTTCTCGCCAAATTGTCGTAATACCATATCCAATTTTCTCGCCAAACTGTCGTAACACCATATCCAATTTTCTCGCCAAATTGTCAAAACACCAAAGAGCGGCTAACATCTAATAGAAAAAAAAGAAAGAAAAAAAACCGTATGTGTCTGCGATATTTAGGAAATTCTTGTTAGAATTTTAATCAATTAAAAGGTTATTAAGATATCGGCGTTCTTAATAATTTATAATTTTGAAAAAATATTATTGCACGAAAAAGAATTTTATACCATCTTAGAATTTAAGAAATTTATCTTTTCAATGATGCTAATTTAATTATTGGGCAATTTATTTTTAACATTTTTTAAATTAATAGAGGAAGAAAAATCCTCTACCCATGGTACACACTTTCAAAATTAATCACGAGGGAGTTCCTCAGTAGAAACCATTCATTTTGAATACCTTCAGCCTCATACATTATACAGCAAATTATGTGAGAAAAAACAAAACAAAACAAAAATGGTCCCATTTGGAAGAAAAGATGTTACTATTTATTCGATAAATTATTTAGTTCCGATTGTTTAGATGAAGTCACTGAACGGCAAAATGCATGTATACATTATGAAGGAATTTTGCAAAAAAAGTTATACAGTAGAGTCTCGATAATTCGAGTCTCGATGGTTCGAGTTTTCTATAAATCCGAGTTAGTGAAAAAATCAGTTTAGCTCCTAAATAATGACCAACACATACACAACACGTGAAAGAATTACTGCATCTGGTTTTTATTGTCGTTCGACGGGTCATGTGTCTACTGCCCACCCCGAAGCCACTTGCAGAAATGCCCCCTCCCAAAGGAAACGGGATATATATATAAGATCGATATATAGGAGCAACGTGTTTAAACAAAAAACAATTGACAATTATTTTAAGATATAATTAACCTGTTGCTATCAGCAGTAATGTAATAATATGCAAGTACATTTTTCATTTAAATATACTACACTGAAATTTAAAAATTGCTTTTATTTCCATTTATTTATTTATTAAATTTTATGATTTCGATAATTAGAGTTTTCGATAGTTCGAGGTAGGCCCGGTCCCGTCCACCTCGAATTATCGAGACTCTACTGTATAGCATTGCAAGCACCTTCTCAATTTCTGCTCTTGCAAATTAAAATCCAGCTTCTTTTACTCATGCAGATTATAGGTAAATAACTTGAAGAAAACGGAGAATAGTGTGGAAGATAGGTGGGGGTGAAATAAAGAGACATAACACTAGAAAATAGTACAAGCCTTTGTCAGTATGGAAAATTTCAATTGGAAAGTTTCTGCCTTTACATACGTTATATTTACGCTGTTTCTAAGTTTACATCCCATGCTGCAAATATTGTTTGCTGCAACCATTTTATATTCCTTTTATATAAAAAATTGTGAATGGCGTTTCCAAACTGATTCTTTTTCGCTTCCAAACCCTATAGATATTTATTTATTTTAGGTGTACGTCAGAGCCATCTTACAAATTTAAACTCCCAGGACTAGAGTAATTTGACGCCCCATCAGAACGTAACTAGGAATTTGCGTGTCAAATATCCAACGAAAATCCCTATAAATAAAATAACCGAGGAGCAGGAAAAAAATTCATGTGTTTTATCATTAACGCCTTTCAATTTTGCAAATCGACAAATTTTCAAAATAGGACTTGGCAAGCTACCTTCCCCAACCCAAATCTTATACATGATTAATTTTAACGGTTACTCCATAAATATTAAAAATATTCAGACATTGGCTCTGTATAAATGTTTTTTGAAATGATATCCATGTTTATATAAGGTGTGCCCAAAAGAAAAGGAGACTGCAGTTATATGCAAAGAAATTTTAATAACAATATTCTAATTACAGTTCATGCGGAACAGTACAACTATAAATAATCGCCATTGACATTGATACACTGATCCCAGCGCGTAGGAAGGGAGTGGGTGGTTTCAGTGTAGAAACTGCTGGGTCAGGCAAACACCCATTCTCGCCGTCTTCTGATTATCTGACAGATGCTTGCGCACCCACTGTGCACAAACTTTGCTATAATCAAGCTTTTTGTGGATTTTGTGATGCACAGTTTCTTTACTTATCGACAGTTCAACAGCAATTTCACCTGTGGTGATCCGGCGATTCTGCCATATGAGCTCATCCACAGCCGAAATCGTGGCACTGTTGGTCACAACGTTCGCCTGCCCAGGGCGTGGCGAGTCCTTGATGTTTACGCGTCCCGCCTCAGAACGCTTACACTACCGGAATATGGTGCACCGTCCGAGACACTGCTCTCCGTGTACCTCTTTCATCCAACGATAAATTTGTGAAGCATGCTCCCCTGCTGCGCGAAGAAATTGGATAACAGCTCTTTGTGCTGATCTGGAGGAATCCATCATGCAACGAACTGCGGAAAAAATTCTCCAGAAATGAGGATATTGATGCGAGGCCGTTAACTACGCAGGTGCAACTGGGAATACCACCACGCCATCTATCGGCTAGCACATTAACTCACTGCGATTTGATACAACGCCGTTACAGCTAAGGTCTCTTTTTTATTTGGGCACACCTTATATAACATTTACAAAATCGATGGCTGTCTAGTTAAAAGCCCTAATCCTATTTTTACTTTTAACACAGTTAAAATAATAATTAAATAGATTTTTTGGTTCGTAATTCAAGTAAAATCAGTATTGTAAATTTTTAGGCGCCCTTGGATCAGTGGCGTCCCTGCGTTCCAGCCGAATTAACCCATTGGATAGGGCCAGGGGTTGCTCCAAGTTTTTTTAGGGGCCCATTTTTGTGAAAAAAATTTATTTTTGTGAAAAAAATTTATTTTTGTGAAAAAAATTATTTTTGTGAAACATAAAAATATTTTTTTGAAATTTTTTTTTATCTTGTAAAATCTTCAATTTTAGAAGTCATATTTCTATATTTTACGTGAATTTGAGTTTTGTGAAAGGGCCTTTTTTATGAATTTGAATTTTGTGAAGGGACGTTTTCATGAAGTGGAATTTTGTGAAGGGCCCCAAACGGCCCCAATTTTCGCCTGGATCGACCCATGAAGACGGCCCTGTGTTCGTTGGATTTATAAACTATTAACATGTAGAATACTTATATATGTTACGTTTAATTCTTTTAATTGTAAAATGGGTCTTTTAGTTGTACCTGTCAGTAAATTTTGCATACCATAGGAATACATAAGTATCTGACGGGTAAATTACGAATAAATAATTCAGCTCTATTTCTTATCAGTGCCAATTATTTCCGTTCTCAGAATGGCTTTGGACATTACGAACACCGACACTTGTATCAGAAAGCAGGACAAACAACTGAACTCCAAGCAATATGAAATAAAGATAATTTGACTTCATGTTCTTTACTTCGTCTTTTTCCATGTAGTAGGTACGGTATATATTTGTGTTTCACACCAACTATTTAGAAAACTATGTTATTTGGCAAGTATTGCATAAGAATGTTAGCTACCTTATCATATCATAGGGTTTTTGTTACAGAAATGTCCTACTTCATATTTTCGATATAATTTTTTTTAATTTTATGCAAATAGGTGAGTAGCGTAATGCGTTGTTTATAGGGCCCAAATCTAGAGCACCTGTACCTCGGGGATACGCGGTGGATGAGAAAATAAAGGCAGTCATTCACGAGCGGTCCACTCTATGTAAATGGCGTGGTGGCATTCCACGCCACCCCATTGTTTAGCCCATCCATTTAGGCAGGTCATTCACGGTCGCCCCACGCAATGCAAATCCATCCTCTATAGGTCACTCCGATCACTTACTACAGCTACTTTTCCACCCCCTGCCCCGATTTCGTCTAGAGGAGAGGTTCCCAACGTGTGGTAGGCGTACCCCTGGGGGTATGCGGAGGATCAGTTAGGGGCATTGGTAGGACCAATTGGTAATGGCGGAGAAAAGAAAACAAGGGATTAATTTGGCTGACTTTTGAGTAGCAGTGAAAGAAGAGCACCAAGAATTCAGAATTAAAGCAATCAAACATGAATAGCTTTTACGAAACCAGAACTTATGGAAAATCATTCTCGTCTTCTGCGTATTTTAAGAGCAAATATCGCAATAAACTTGCCGCAGCTCCAGGCATGAGATTATACCTGTCTTCCTTTGAACCTAAATTCACAAAACTCAACTCCATGAGACAAGCTCAAGGATCATATTGAAATTGTCTTCCTCTTGAATAATTGATCTCCATGAGACAAGCTCAAGGATCATACTGAAATTGTCTTCCACTTGAATAATTGATCTCCATGAGACAAGCTCAAGGA
>BGPR01000115.1:164291-181003 GCA_013235015.1 Araneus ventricosus
TGAAATTGTCTTCCACTTGAATAATTGATCTCCATGAGACAAGCTCAAGGATCATACTGAAGTTGTCTTCCACTTGAATAAATGATTAACTTGATGAGTAATTGGTAGCTTTCATTATAAGCTAATGCGAACTCATTTCAATACTAGCTTCATTTGTTTTGGCGGAGCCAATGTTATTGTAAAAATGGAATAAAATGTAAAATCCAAAATAAGTTCTACAAATGTCATTAAGTTTATTAGACTCTTAAGCTAATCTAACTTAAACTAATTTAACGTTATTAATCAAAGCTTCTTTGCATGTGGGGGTAGGATTTGATAGTAGGGGGTACGCAAAAAATGAAAGGACTAATCAAGGGGTCAGTTAGAGAAAAAAGGTTGGGAATCACTGTTCTAGTGCGAGAGCACTTCCCCTCACACACGTATCTACACCAGTCGTCTCTTTCAGCATTAATTACCCGAGAGTCCAAATGGACCGGTTGGATATCTAAATTTCCGTCCGCATTGACGACTCCTGTTACAATGGTAAATTATTCATCCAGGGCTTGTATCCCCATGTACATATTCTTCAACTGGCTAAATAAATTTCCCGTGATTGGCATAGTGCCCTGAATCCGGCAATGGGGATCCAAGGGACAGCGACCCTGATGCCAGCACTTAATTATTCAAAATTCAAGGGCTGACCACCCATCCCGCCTTTATTTGGCCTACTCATTTTACTAGCTGGCGAGCATCAACTTCTCCCCTCCAACTTAAATCTTCTAATATTCTTTAATTGCCCAATTGCAACTTTGCTCCAATAGCTTCCTTTTTTTCTTAAGACAGGATATATGTTTCTTTTACTAGTCATTTACAGGGTGACAATTATTGAGCTATATGGAAAAAACCTTGATAATTTTTGAACCGCTGGCGAGATTCAGGTAAAACGTGTCGGTTAAATGCAGGGCATGTTGGGATTTTTTTGAGCATGCGCACTCTTATTATTGTTATTCATTTTTAGTTGAAAATGACAAAATACAGCGTTTCTGAGCGTATATCGATCGCCAAGGCCTACTATTCGAGCAATAACAGCCCGATTGCGGCTCAAAGGGAATTTGCGACCGAGTACTACAAGCTGAAGACAACCGGTCCAAGTGTTACAACAATCAAAAATGTGATAGAGAGGTTCGAGAGAACTGGTAGTGTCGATGTCTCGACATTTCAGCGATTTTTGCAGAATTTTGCGCTTCGTCTGCGCCACGTCATAGCCATTGATGGCAAGCATATCGAACACGTCATAAACTAAATCCGAATATCTGTAGTTACTTTTAAAATTTGAATAAAATTTTTGATCCCAGTTGTTTTTGAAAATTTTATTTTTTATTTCATATGGCTCAATAATTGTCACCCTGTAAATTCAATCCAAATTCTCTCTCATTTAGACTTCTTAGTCACAGGAAGGAAGCTCGTTTAGTTGGCTCAGCCCTAGCAGGGCAGCGAATTTACCGTGGTTACTGTGAGCAGCTTACTTTTCCAGTCCCACCCGTTAAAACTGGTAGAACCGCCCTGTTTGTGACTGGCGTTTCCGACCGGTTTTGTCGTGAAGCCGTCGAATTTGCGTGAAGTGGAGCACCTGTGAATGTCCATTCTAATATTGGTAATGGCAGGAAACTCAAAACATGATTAAAATGAGGAAAAAGTTATAGAATTTTTTTTTACCAAGCCTGCGTAGAAAGTGAAAGTTACGCAAGTCCGAAAGCCTATTGGGTGGAAGTGAAAGGAAATAGCAAGAACTCAGTGTTATAGCAGTAGCATATTTAATCTTTGGGAACAAACACAGAACTTGTAGAAATTACATAATCGTCTTACCATATGCTAAGAATGCACAAGACGATTATGTTATTGCTGTAATCTTGACGTAATTCCTTTTATAAGATGATATCTATCTTCATTCGAATCTAATTTTAAGAAACCCAGCTGCATTAAACAAGCACAAGGATTTTAACGAAAATGTCTTCCACTTTAGCTGATTATCACGATGAGTAAATTGTCAGCTTTCATTATAAGTTAATGCGGAATCATCTCAATACTGTTTTCATTTCTTTTAGCTTTTTTGTTCATTTTTTTATTATTTCAGTGCTGTTTTAATTTCTTTTAAACTTCAACTAATATTTTAATAAAAATTTAAATAAAATGAAAAATAGATTCTGCGAATATTATCGAGTTAATTCGAGTCGTTTGACTTTTATGCTAACCTAAGCCTTTAACATTACTAATAAAAACTTCTATGTGCAGGGGGGCCTTTAAGAATAGGGGGTGGTCGAAAATAATAATAAAAAAGACGAATGGGGTATGGGAGAAAAAAACCGCGAGGAACTGCTGCTACAGGGCATAAAATAATGGGAATAGAAAAATTTTGTTCTCTCGAAACTTAAATTTTTAAAAAAAAATCACGACTCCAAAATATAAAACAGACTACATTTTTTTCTGAATCAGTTTTTTTAATCATTAGTATGAAGTTTAAGATGTTCTTTACAGCATGTTACTAACACTCAAAATATTTTTTATGTGTTTCGTAACGGAGAAAGAACAATTGTATTTATTCCATTGCCGATATTCCTGGTATATTGTATCGTCCAAGATTCGGTCACGAGGTCAATTAGTTTGTGTAAGAACCCTCATCATTTGGCTTCTCTTAAAGTGTACTGAAATTCACTAAGTTGCAATGCCGATATCTTTCTGAATACTAATGGTATTGAACTGGAATTTTTATATAAGTTGCCCTATATATCTGGCTTTGAAGTTATGAACAAAATTACGCTACGTGTCACAAATGCGCAGTAAAAAAATTATTTACTACAAATGCTCATATTTCCTGTAATATTTAAATTTTTTAATTAAAATTTTAATACCATGTTTCTTTTACATATTGAGAAGTATTATGTAAATTTAGTACAAGTTGGTTGAAAACTCTGCATGTTATAAGCAAAAAACATGCGGAAAAATTAGGGATTTTTTTCAGAAAACCTTTATATCTTCCCGAATTATGCTGCGTTTACAAAAATGCAAGTAAATCTTATGCACATCAAACATAACCATTGATGAAAGTTACATCTCGCTATATGCTTTCTGTGAAACAGGATGGGTCAAACACGTCTTCATCCCTTTCTGTGGCCCCCTAATTGCCCTCCTGACCGAATCTTCGACGATACTACGTCCCACGATTTTCAGCAACTGATTGCGAACCATTGTATTCCTATTAAGCCCAAATTTTTCGAAATTTAAAAAATGTTTCTTAGCATTTGTCAACCGGTGTAGTTTTCGTACAAGAAGTTCATTAATGAAAACAAAACTAAATATTAACCCACATATGGTACTAGCCCAGTGGTTGGGTCGTAAAAAAAAGGCCGAATTCGGAATTAATTAGGGAAAAGCTGTAAAATGTTTTATTTTCTTCACTTTAGGTCTGGAATGAACATACTAAGTTTTCCCCCTCCGGCGAGGTGAGCGTTAGCCGCTGCGAGCAGATTTGTAGTCAGAAAATAGGACTTTTTTCAATAATCGAGCAATATCTCAAAAACAACTCATACTATCAAAAACATTGTAGTACAAAAGTTTTAGAGCTTAAAATTCTGAATAAAATGAGTACCAGCACTTACTATATTCAACCAAAATTAAGCTCACAACTGCGGTTCAAAGTACTGCCTAAATCGCTAATCAAGCGCTTGAAGCGAGAACGGACCAATTTAGAGGTTCACCCTACCTCCAATTATCATACATACATTTTAAATTTGATCATGATGTTTTTATAATTATTTCAAGACTTTATTTAGTATATTTTGAAGGAAGAAACCGCTGTTATTATGATTTAACAAAGGAAAACATCACACGAAAACTTGAGCAATGACTGAGAGCGTAATGAAAAACAAAGACTTTCAGTTTAATACTTATTGTTTAATTACGCATAATTGAAGTGATATTAAATAGATAAAAAGGTTTTAGATCTATTTCAATTTTTTAGATGTTTAAGGTTAATCATAATCATTAATGTCGGTTTGCTTACTGTCACTATCCTCTACTTGCAACTTTTGATATTCTTCTTCCAAGTCAACTTCTAAAAGTATCTCCTCCATCCTGATATCGATTTCAGCCTCTTGCTTAGCTAAGTTTGTAATGATGCTATCTTCTAGAGAATTGGTACACCCTTGTCCTTTGTAGCGATAGCAAATCGTAGAACATTTAATGCCAGATTTCCTACAGGTGCAAGTCAAATTACACCCTTTTGCGCACTTGCAATGATATCATAGGGAGAAGGGCTGGAGAAGCTGGTTCCTTGTGGGTGGCGACTGGGAACAATCCATGTTTGGTTTCTTTCAAACCCCAATCTAAGGGACTTTAGACAAATCCACTCCAAAGTTGAATCTCTAGGTAGGTATGGAGAGTGTTTAAGTGCAGCTGCTGTAGTGCGAGGGAGGAATACTAAAATGAAATTATTTTTTACTGGTGATTTTTGAAAAAGTTTAAATATCAGATAATCCCTTGTTTCTTCACTTTTCTTTCTCCCATACAGGTCTATCAAAACTTTCTCTCCTGCTTCATCTATGTCATCCGGGCATGCATTTTCATCACGGAAAATGTTCACAACTTGTTGCAGTTCAGAACATTGATAAATTTCTTCTTCACCTGCATGAAAAGAGCAGATATTGTATCGCAACCACTGAACGCATAAAGAAACAAAATATTGTCCATTATTGGTGGAGCAATGTTCAGGGTTGCTGCACAATAAAAAGCATCTTCTGTTTTACCTCTCCCAGACTTTAAGAAGAAAATGTTTTCGGAATTAGTAGATGCTGCTATTATAACCAAGAAGTCGATATCTTCACGAACAAGCACAATACATTGTGACCTTTTCTCTATTTCCAAAGCACTTTTGATTATTAGGTAATCAGCATATTCCTCAGCTTGCTTCAAAACAAAACCTTCATTTTGAAACTTAACACATAACATATTTATAAGCCTTTGCTTGTTCTTATAATTTGATCAAAAAATTATCTTGGGTCATAGTGGCTGACATCTATTCATCAAACATAACACAACCAGATATGTGTTTGTTCGTCTGATACGTTCTACCGATTTTGTACTTTTCACTGCATCTTCAGGGTAATCATCCAAAACTATTGTGACCCCTTAATTGAAGTGCTTTTTGGCGTAATCAACATATTTCTTCAGGATGAAGGGAAATTATTCCTTTTCCTGCCACAACACATGATGTAACAGAAATCCACCATTAACCACATAACATGCTGAAGTGAAATGCACATCAGTCTCAGTAGAAAATAAATCATAAAATACTGACTTGCGGGTCTTGCGCAGTCATCCTTCATCAAAGAGTGAGAATGGGAAATGGGTTAGCTCAAATTCAAAATAACTGCATCAGACTTTTTAGGAGAGAGATTCTTCTGAATATTGTGTCTGGATTCACAGGAATTAATTCATCATGAACTTTCATCTTGGAAGTGAAACCACAAATAGGCATTACTCGGTTTTTCCGTTTAAATGTAACAACGGCAAAATTATTACCAACAGTTTTTGACAAACAAAATACTCCGATTTCATAAGCTTTGTGTCCATTTATACTTCCATCTGCCACAATACCACTTGCTATAGATGTGAAGTGTTCACAAAAAAATCCTTTCATTGATTTCCAAAGGATCCTGATGTTTGGAAACTTTGGATTTATAGATGCAAAAGAAAATATTTGTTTAATCTCTCTCTTAAGATCTTAAAGATGTCTTAAACTTCCATATTTCGATTCCTTCGCGTGTGACTCTTTAACAACGTTTCTACAAAATGTCAGGCTTAGAAAAAGTTTGTCTGTTGCTAAAAAGAGCTCTGAAACATGATATTTATTCCGTTACATATCATTGGGACTAAGCGGTGTGCTCTCAAAGAGACGTCATCAACGCATCCTCTCTGTGTGTTTGTAATTTAACTATCGATGGATGATGAACACGTGTTTCCCATATGCCCAGATGGGTAAATATTCACTAATCAGCCACAACAATAACAATGTCCCTTGTATAATGCAACTTGCTTACTTGAAAGAGAACTGGGGACTTTTATTCCTTCAGAGTCTTTCTTTAAAGTTGGTTGTATATTACTCTTCTCCGTTCGTGGCAATTTCGTTTATGGTACTTTTTTTTATTGAAATCATTTTCTTTTTATTTCAAGCGCAGTTTATAATTTTTGAAGATTTCGTTTGCAAAATAACCGGTAATTTATTTAAAATGCCGTGCAATATCTGAATGCAGAAAAATCTCTGAGTTATTTTGAAGAACTGCCTTCGGATGAGAAATCCGTTGCTTCTAATTAATAATCACGCCTTCAACCATTGCTGAAGCTTTCGTGTGATGTTTTCCTTTGTTAAATCATAATAATAGTGGTTTCTTCCTTCAAAATATACTAAATAAAGCCTTGAAATAATTATAAAAGCATCATGGTCAAATTTGAAATGTATATATAATAATTGGGGGTAGGGTGAACCTCTAAATTGGTCCGTTCTCGCTTCAAGCGTTTTATTAGCGATTTAGGCAGTACTTCGAAGCGCAGTTGTGAGCTTAATTTTGATTGAATATAGTAAGTTTTGGTACTCATTTTATTCAGAATTTTAAGCTCTACAACTTTTGTAGTACAAAGTTTTTGATAGCATGAGCTGTTTTTGAGATATTGCTCGATTATTGAAAAAAGTCCTATTTTCTGACTACAAATCTGCTCGCAGCGGCTAACGCTCACCTCGCCGGAGGGGGAAAACTTAGTATGTTCATTCCAGACCTAAAGTGAAGAGATTAAAACAATTTCCAGCTTTCCCCTAATTAATTCCGAATTCAACTACCCAATCACTGGGCTAAATGTTAGATTGCAAAAATGTATCTACACCATTTTCCGGCTTTACCAGTACTTTTAAACAATTTAAATTTTCGCCACCAAAGTTTCTTTCTTATCTTGTGGCATCTTTGGCAACTTTTAAATTATCAACGGAATTTTTTACAGTTTTATTAAATATATTAATTTATCATATTTATTTTTCTAGTAATCAACTAAATTATAAAACGCTTTAACTTTTTATGTAATTTTTTTTAATGTTTCAAGTTTATTAAATTACAAATTACTTTATTCCACGGAACTATTTGCTCGCTATTTTGAACGGCGGAAGTTTTTGTGTGTAATCTGTCGCGCATCACCTGACTGGGGGAGATTCCTTCGTGTAACTTTTTGGATTGGCTTGTCTGAACGTGAAGAAAGTGGTGCATCTGCGGGGCCCGAGGGCCGTTAGACCTTTTCGTTGCTTGCCCCTGCAGATATACCAATGATCCTGAGAAAAAATGGTTGTTATAACAGGTACATACTCCAGAAACTGTGGAAAGGGTAACAGATCTGGAAAGGTTACTCGAAATTGCGAAGGAATTTGAAATCGACAATCGCACTTTTAGGCGTATTTTGCTTGAAGATTTACCTTTTTACCCAAGCAAGTTAATGGTTGTGCAGATGCTGAAAGCAATAGATTACCCAAAGAAATCGCCGAAATTGGGGGAGAGTGGGGCCAATTTACGTAAATCTCCATAATAAGTCACAAACAAAAATGCAGGTAATTTGCAAGATGTGATTTTCCATACCTGTATGCCATTAAATGCTATGCAATCATGAAATTTTATCTCCCAATAAAATTCTTAAATGTTGCAAAACTAATGATTTTGTGATAATTTCAAATGAATTAATTTCTCTGAATCATCCGGTATAAATTCTATCTCAGTGAAAAATGGTTCAATTCTGTTTTAGCTTGCACGCAATACAGTATCCCTTGGTATTACGGCTGTCCACAGACTATGGTGTCATAGGGCGTTCAAGGCAAAATTACCCTTACGGATCTTTTTGTGTATAGATGCCTGGGCTTTTGGACAGATAATGTATTTACTCTTTTTGTTATAAATTGATTGAAACATTTATTTAAAAAAATCCTCAAGAAAGCAGGAAGTCAAAAACCTTCAAATTCAAAAGAATTCTTCTTGGGAAGTTGAAGCTAGATTTCTTTTAGTCTAGGTTAAGATTAGTAAAATGTACGCCATCCTTATACAAGAGCAATTAAGCACTAAAAAATCTGGCCGAGATAAAATCAATTAAACTCCTAAAGGGTTGAAGGTATAAGAAATCATCTTTTAGTACAAAAGTTGTTCATTTTGATGAGGCATCTTTCTATTTTCAATAACAAATTAGATATAGAGAAAAGAAAATTTCAATCCACAATCACCATTTTCACCCTTAACTTCATAGAACTTGAAGCTATTGGGCTGAGAGAAGTGGAAAGAGAATATAATTTCTGAGAACTTTTCAACGAGGTCTCGTATGCCTAGGTCAAAAACCATTCGATAAACGGTGTGTATCCACTCTTAACTTTTAAGGGTAACTAACTCTAACAAGAATCAAAAAGCGTTTCGTAGAAAAGTTTTTCATTATTATTAGGCAATAATTCGCTTAATTTGAATCTTTTCTCTATATTTAGCAGTAGGAGAGGTATGGAGAAATGGAACTTTCCATTCTATATGGACTGGAAGGACAATCGACGAACTCGTGCGAGAATTTCACCAATCTTACAACATATCCCTCACCGGTTCATATCCAATCAGAATTACTCTTGTTATCTTGATCATAAGATATCATAGGCTGAACGTTATCTGGAAGCCGTGTCATGAAAAATCAATGCGATATGTAGTCTTGTTGCTGTTGTTGTTGTTTCTTATTCCACTTATTATAGTCCTCAGCTAGACGAAGTCCAAGAGTCCGCTCGCCCACAGAAAATCACGAACCAGCGCAGGATTTTCAAAGAGCTCCAGCTCCAGGGGATCCATTGCAAATGAAACTATAGGCGAACGATTCATGGTAAAGGAGGAGCGTGCAGCTTCCGTTGGCACTAGACCCAAGGGAAGAAGTCTGACTTTGTCCATTGCCTTTATGTTTTTGCTGGATATAATGGAATGGCCTTCGCGCCTTGGGTGACCCTGCCAGGAGAAAAAACTCCAGACGTACATCGCCCATTCCACCCAGGGCCACCATCCCCGCCACGATGAGGCAGCATAATAAGACTTGGGTGGATGTAGTCTTTCTATAAGGAATCTACCTAAAAATACCGGTAACATTTATTTAGTGTGGATTCGAGGGTTCGGGGACTGCAGGAAAATGCTGAATTATATATTTTAGAATACTCAAGGGTTTGAAGCGATATTATTCTAGAAAATACGGTTTCACTTTACCATACATATTATAGAAATGCTCGAATCAATTCATGGGTTAAAAGCTTCCAAGATGCCACTATAATTTAGGGATGGGTAGTTAGGTCAACACGAAGAAATGAATAACTTAATAAAGCATAAATAAATATTTAGATTCGGCCTAACAATTGGAGTTTCCTGAAACATTTATCGTTTCAGTACTGAATGAAACACTAAGCTTAAGCGAGGACTTCACAAATATTTAAGCATCATATAATGGGATTTATAAAGACCTCTCGATTAAAAGCAAACAATGAAAAATAACAGTTTCTTTAGAAAGTGTGCAGAATAGAAGCTAAAATAATGTTATAAAATTTACATAGTCTTGGTTAATGGTAGTAATGATGACAAAGAATCCATCCATTATGTAATTAACGTTCATAAGTCATGCTTCTGGTGAAAAATACTTTTATAAAAATATTTCTCTTCATTCTGAAATGTAATAGTATTCAATTTTAAAAGTTTTACATTCCACCGTCTTGTTTTGAATAACACAGATTCAGATAAAATAGTACTTTCACGGACTTCTTAACTGTGTTATGCAGGGTTAAATAATTGGAGGTTTATAACCGTGTACCTTGTTGTGTGGAGTTTATAATAAATTACCCTTAATCTATCTTTAAAAGACATGCCAGAATTCATTCCCTTATCAGTTGAGTGATAAACTGGTCAGGCAAGAGCATGTTCGAAGTGGCATTTACTTTTATGTAATTTTATTTAATTTAACTTGTTCCATATTTGTAATTATGGAATTTTATAATCAAATTTTTCCGTTAGTATCTGATGTGCTAGAGTTTTGAAATTTGTACACTCGTGTGTTAAAGATGATGATTTATTATTTATATATATTTTAGACCTTAATTATCAGTTAATCGATTAAATTGATTGCAATTTGGTTCCGTATGAGTGGCGCCGCCAGGTTGTAAATTATTTCTTGATTAAAAAATTGATTTCACGAGAAAAAAGGTTTGAATTCAAGATTCCATAATATTTTAATAATGAATTTAAAATAATGAATTTTGAATCAAAGACTAAAATGAAGGAAATAATTAAAATAAAATATCTGCCTTTTAGCTAATGAAAGCGTATTTTAAAAAAATTTTTAAATTAAGTTTATTTGTAGAGTTATATATTCACTTCGAGTCGAGATCATAGGGTACATCGCAAGTATGTGGACACCTATAAATGATCCGTACAACATCAAACGTGGTATTTTTTCCCTCATATAGGATGGCTGATGTGCAAAAAGCATCCTGATGTGATCAGAGCTGGCAATAAACTACCCGTGGATGACCTATTGGCTGATCCAGTGGTTAGATTTAATAGAAAGTAAGTGATTATTTCAAATTCTTCTAAGGGGTCTAAGGGTGGATCTGTGTCAGTGTTTAGGCTTCGGGATTAATGAATCACTGATATTATGATACAGTAGAGTCTCAGTTATCTGACATAAAAGAGGATTGCCGATGTTCCAGTATACCGATGTTGCCGGAGGAATTTCCAGGCGACTCGGATTCAGCGTAAAATTCATCTATAGCTATGTTTTTCTTATGTACTCGTCAAGAGGTGTTGAGCCAACCTACGTTTATAGGCTGCATCAGCAGGGTCGAGTTCGCAAGAAGGGAATAGAAGCTCTTTGGCGATCTCCTTGGTCCTCGGCCTCACTAGCCATCTTCAGCATTTTTAGGAATTTTACTTCGGAAGCAAAAGTCTGACCAGCTGCTTATCGTATGAATTCTGATGTCAATCTAAAAGTCGAAATTGAATTCGTAAAAGATTGGTGGTGGGGGGCGGGATCTCCAGCTCTGAGTTAAAATTGATGGATACTTGGCTATAGATATTTGACACGTCTGAAGTTCTTGCCTGGTCGAAATCGGTAACTGGTACTTCAAAGGTGAGGAATGGACGGATTAGCTGTGGGCTGGTGAAGCGGCGAGGAATACACAATCTGATTGCAGGGGGGGCAGTCAGGAGAGAGTTCAGTACAATCATCTTCTGTGTGGGGCTTCGTCTTACGCAGTTTATCTTCATTCAATTCTAATTGCTTTTTGGCTGAAACCCTCTTTTCTTTCACCGCCTTTAAGTTTGGGTATCCTTTTTACCTTCTTTAGAAATTTATCTAGATAGTCGTCATATTGGGAAATGCGATTTTCGGCTCTTTTTATTTTCCTGGTTAGGTCAACTATATGAGTACATTTTAGCGAGGCTGTATGGTTGTTGCTTGGACAAATCTGTACATTGCATGACTCCTGGAACTAGAGCTGAGAGCTCTAGAGTATCCTTCTTCTTCGATGGCTGAGGAAGAATGAGGGATGAGGGAATGTGATGTGACAGAAAAGTCCCGTTTAACATTTGTGCTCTCATTTTTAACTGGCTTGATTGCTGGTCCTCCTTTCAATTTCCACCGAATTCTCTCTACCTGATTGGAACAAGGAGTAACTCAATATATGTGGCGCTGATATTATAACCCTACATATGAATACTTCGCCAATTCAGAGCTTTCGCACATTTGTTGCCTTGATCTGCAAAATTTTTTCCAGGAAACAAAGTTTACAGCCCACTTTATGAGAAAACATGCATATTGGGATTAAGAAAGAGTCTTGGAAACAACTACATGGGGGGACGATTTTTTTTACCTGCTAAGTTAAAGGCAAAATTCAATTTAACATGCTCATACATATCAACTACTAATATATTTGAGAGAAACTTAAAATTTAAATTTCTAAGTAGAGTAAATTTTTAAAGTAATTTCTGTAAACAACTAAGATTAAATTAAAACCAAGAAATAGATTATTATTTATTTAGATATTAATTTATTTCTTGGTTTTGATTTATTATTAAATAGTTACTTAAGATTCACATATCGTTTACATGCGATTTTTTAATTGCCGTTTGCCTTTGAATCCAAAAGTTTATTTACATTTTATTTGAAAAAGTATGTTTTTATCTTGTTTACACAACAAAATTCTTAAATTCAATAAATATTAAACATCTATACAATAACGTAAAGGAAAAAATATGTCAAGTTTTTAGTACAACAAAAAAAATATTTTTGTCAAATTAAAAGAATTACATCTTATATAGCTTTGGGGGCGACGAAGATGTTCAATTTATATTTTCATCTTGATATAATTAACAAGAGCAATTAATTATTAGAAGGTGTTCATCTCTCGCCAAAGAATAAAAAAATACGGACGACATTGGGAAACAGCAAATTAAAATACAGGGGGACTTTTAATTAACTACAACTTTTAACTGAAATAACTTTTCGGTCTCACTAGATGGCGCCACGAATGCATGCAGTGGCAGAGGGCGTAAAACGAATTTGTTTTATATAAGTTCCACGCCATCTTGAATATGTCTCCCAAAGTGTCGTATTCAACCGAAGATTGTATATTACGGTAACATTCAGAAACCGACCTAAGCCGTCTAGAGCAATGGTAAAAGATCTGATGAGAAAATTTGAAAGGTTTGGTTACGTGACAGATGATCTGAAGGAAGAAGCTGGCGCAAAGGTAAACTGTTAGAACAGAAGAAGTGATCAATACCCAAACAGTTATCCTAGTGCATTGCATTGGCCACCTTATTTACCAGATCTGAATCCATGTGATTTCTTTCTTTGGGGTCATATGAAAGATTTGGTGTACAAGAAGAAGCCGACAGACCTTATTAGCCTCAAAAGCTCCATAACTGACTCATTTGCAAGCATTAAAAGAAAAACTCTTGAACTTGTAACTGACAACTTTGTGACTAGGTTGCGTTATTGCATCACTTCTGGCAGTTCTCCCTTTGAAAACATTCTGCATTAAAATCATTCTCAACGTTCTTTTCAATAAAAAAATATTTGTAGTGCTATCTATGACGTCTCGAGAGTTATTTCAGTTAAAAGTTGTACCAAATTTCATCGCTCTAGCTCTAACTGTTTTCGAGTTATCGTATTCACAGACACATAGAGACACAGACATAATTCCAAAATTGCGTTTTTCGGACTCAAGGAGGTCAAAAACGTGAAGATTCATTAAAATCTCAAGTTACAATTTTTTGACGATTGCAATACTTTCTCTTTGTATACTTCGTATACGAGAAAGTTAAAAATTACGAGGACCTTCGTCATCTAGGAATTCACATCAAATTTCGTACTGGCATTCTAGACTGTAGCTTTATTCCCCAACCTAAATTTAGCTGAATTCTAAAATAGATATAGTTTAAAACTAGTGTATATTTTATAGTTCACGTTAAATGCACCCATTCAACATTAAGCATTTTCCACCAAACTCTCTATTCAAATGCAGGAAATGCAAGCATGTGTTGAAGATTAAAAACTCTTTAATAGCATCTTGGCTGGCTAATAAGCCAATGTACATTTGCTCAGGACTAAATATAATTGCTGCTGTGAGAGGATTTACTGAACTGTAATGATGATACCTTACATAAGTGCATACAGCGACTTATCTGTCTTGATTCATGACTGGAATAGGTTTGATGTTGACTTAAGTTAATGATAGTTTGAATTTGTGATTTAAAGTCTGGAATAATTTCAATAAATCTCAGTGATCTGCATCCATAAAATCGTTGTTAAAAGCAAGACGTCAGAAATTGGCGTAGTAGCTAGATTAACAGCTGAAGAGGTAAGAAGTTAGAAGTACTAGAAGTAAGTTGACTCAGTTTTAATGTTAATAAAATTTCGTTGCCTGAATGATTTTAATTGCACATGGCCGAAATCGGTCTATGCTATATGAAATGTTTTCTGATATAAATTACTGTTTCAGATATATCCGGGATTTTATCATATAGTATGGTGAAAGATTTGAAGTCGTGAAAACATACAAAACAGCTATTTATTTTTCTTACAACTAATTTTTCTAACTGAAATATTTCATTCTTATTCTTTAAACAAATAGTGGAATAAAACAAACAATGAGATTCATAATTGCCGTTAATTCAAACAATTTTTCTTATTATTTATTATTCCTGTTTGTTGTACCAATTTCATAAAAGTTGCGATATTTACAAATATAGGCGGCATTTTATACAAATGAAATTCATAATTGCCTTGAATTCATCATAATACAAGTCAGAACTTCCAAAAAATATATTATCTATTTCCAGTTATAATAAAAGTGAATGTTGTGTTGGCACTGTATAAGGCAGAGCCTTGGATCTAGAGCAACCTAATTTGGTACAAACATTCTTTTTAAGGTAAGAATGTGCATCTCCGAGCGGAGTTTTAAGAATTTTAATTAGAATTTTAACTAATAAAAACTAAGTGAACATTTTATGTTTCGTTGATAAATTATGGTAACATTATCAAACAAAATAAATATTTATATCACGTCAAAATAAAAAAAAATGCCTTTTTAATGATATCAATTTAATCGTCGTGCGTTTTCTCCAATTTTTAAAAACTAGATTTAATTCAATTTTCAACATATTTTCATTGTTTTAATGATATTCAAACCTTTTTTCAACAATTAATCGACAATTTTTCGTTAATTGTAAAAAACTGAGGCATGAAGGTAGTGGCTTTTCCTTATTAAGTAGCTTTCAGTTAATTTGTTTGTTTTATTGAAATCTTAATTTCGAAGTAATTACTTTTAAGGTTTAATTTCAGATTTCAGCAATGATGAAAATTTTCTTATGCTATTCTTCTAGTTACACTGCTATTCCAATCTGAAATATAATTTGATGAATTAACATATATTTTCTCTCTGCTAGTTTGACTTTTTTGCTTTAATTCTTTATTGCGCATATTTTTCTAATGAATTTTTTACTGACTAAAGGAAAGCTTTTATAAAGCCCCTCTAAATATTAAATAAATTAGGAAATATATTTGAAAATATATTTACAACTACGATACTAAATTCTTCTATTTATTTCGTACATTTATGAACATATTTCTATTAATCAGCATTATATTAAATTACTAAAATTTTCATCCCTTCCCGCTTTAATGGTGACAGGTAACCGCTGAATAGTTGTAGCGTCGTAAATATGAATGCATTCCTAAAACATCTGCTCATTCCTCGATTTCCGCGGGTAGGAAGTAAGCCAATTTTCTGCTGCATCCTGCGATTTTCGCAAGCTATTGTGTTTACCTAGTACTTTTATAGCGTCGTATGGTGTTATACTAATAAAACCTCGCCTATAAATAGCAATTCATTCGGTTCAACGGTATTATTTAAGCATTTTGCAAACGTTGCATCTAAATAGCTATTTAAAAAAATTCGAAAGTCAGAAGGTCATAATGTAAAGTAACGGTTCTTAACATCTTAGCTTTTCAATCTAATACAGTCGGACCTCTATTTAAATAACCTCTATTTTGCGAACTTTTTCTTGGAACCAAGAACATTTTGCGAATTTCTTCGCAAAATAACCTCCAAATAGCGAAGTGTATTCTCTATTTAACGAACTTTGTCTTGTGATCCAATATTTTTTTCTCCATATTTATCAAAATATTTCTAAACATTTCAAACTTATTCTTTCTTTTAACACATTTTATGGTGATCAATGACCTTGAAGCTGGAAAATATCAAAGCGAAAGTGCTTGAGCATCAAAGAAAAAAATTTAATTCTTCATGAGGTGGATAAAGGCGTGGGAAAAAAAGGATTTTGCTTTAAAATTTGGTATTCCTCCAAACAGCTTATCAACCATAATAAAAAAATCGTGATAAGATACAAAATTATGATTTATCGAATTCTTGTTCAAAGCGTTTAAAAGCATGTGTCTATGAAGATGTGGATGAGGCAGTTTTGAAGTGGACAGTGTGAAAAATAAAAACAATACAGGAATGAATTGCGATGAAGACGAAGATGATGAAGATGGAAATGATCATGATGCAGAAATCAACAAATCTTCGTATGATGAAATGCCAAAATTCATTAATTTATTATAAAATTATTTTTTTAATTGAAAATACAGTGTATTCCCGGACAAAGTTTTGTTTTATTCTTGTTTTCCTTGCAGATTTCTTTTTGATGGGTAAAATATATAAAACAAATAGATATTAATATACAAAATAAAGGTGTGATTAATTACGTTTTTAATAATATTTAGTGTTTATGAATTTAAAATCTGTTTCGTGTAGTTTAAAGTATTTTAAAAGGTGAATCTCTATTTAACGAATTTTCCATATAACGAACTTTTTTTCGGGATTTAGCGACTTCGTTCAATAGAGGTCCGACTGTATTTTTGTTGAATTTCATCCTCTTCAAATGAATTTTAACATTTTAGCAATATTTAAATAATGTATATATATCAAATTGTTCGTCGGCAAGCCGGAAGGCGAAGGTAGATTCCGTTTATCCTGAGTAAAAATCAAAAGAAAATTTCATCCCCCTCGCCATTTCCTACACCAACTTTATAAGGGTAGGAGCTATGAGAATCAAAAACGGCGGGAGAGACTGCAACTGATGAGA
>BGPR01000115.1:182636-201515 GCA_013235015.1 Araneus ventricosus
TACATGAAACTAAACACAAATATATAATAACTGAGGGAAGAAACATTTCATAAAGTAAAAGCTACACCCGTCTTGAGTGGAAGATACATACATAAAACTAAACACAAATATATAATAATTGGCTGTTATACTCGGCGTTGCTCGGGATAAAAATATTTTCATGTCTAAGTACTTGTAACACTTTAAACTTAATTAAATAGTTTTTCGCAGCAACTTCTTTCTTTGATTTTTGTCGTCTACTCCTGTATTGGCTGACATCCTCGGCCAGCAGCAAAACTCCTCTCATCTTTTTCTCTCCGTAGTTTGAGCCACCTGGCCACGAATCTAGCCGTCCTTGGTACTCATTTTCCTTCCCCATCATTGATTGCTACGGCGACAACAGAAACACTCTCATATCTTGATTTCTATTGCCATTCTCCGGTGTACAATTCTCTTCTTTTTAGTGTTTGTGTGACTGATCAGAAAAGCACCTACACAGTGTTATTGTCCTCTCAGCAACTTTACGACTCTTTCTTCTACCGTTAAACTGGTTTCCTACCATTAATTCTGAACCGCACTAAATCTAATACCAAATTGGATGAGTTATCCCTTGAGAAAATTCAAGTTTTGCGGCAGTACTGTTCACTTAAGCCTAACCAAAATTTGAATAAAAAATTGCATTTCATGAAATTTAAAAGCGTTTTTAATTTTTAACTTTAAAAGCAGGAAAGGTTCAGATTAAATGTTTGAAGAAAGAATGAAAATAATTTCAGTTTACCTCCCACAAACACGCAAGAAAAAAACTTTGAAATCAAATATCTGTTGTCACGTTTAATATAAATACAAAAAATGTTGTTACAAATTACTATTACTTTGAAGCAGGTGCAATAAAATATTTAAGCAATGTAATGAATGCTAAAATGAAAATTCTGCGTTTGAGTTAATTTCCCAAGAAAACAATTTATACTATCGCATCTGTAACAATTGCAAAAGCGCGTGAATAAAAGATTTGCTGAAATAATGAGATTGGTTTGTGTTAAAATATTAATATAAATATTTTAAATGTTAAATTGTTTGAATTTTACATTTAGCACACTAGAAACCTTATTTACAGCACCATTATGATAGATAGGAATTTGGAATATAAATATGGTGCTAAAGGATGAATTACAGATAAAAATACAGTTTCAATTCACACTAAGGTAACTACCTACTATTTCATGAACAACCTAAGAGTTAAAAAACCTATAGTGGAAAAATAGCTGAAATAAAGGTACAATGCGTTGTGAAAACAAATAGAAGGATTAAATAAAACCAAGATTTTTGAATTAAATATTTTTTATTTAATATTTAAATTGAAATTACTGCCACATTTAACAAATGGATATATTCTGATTATGATGCACACGAAAAGACAGAAAGAACAATTCACATATACCATTACACATAAAAACAGCTGCAGCTTTAAAAAACAATACACTGTAGCGCTATCATCAAAAACTAAAATTCTTTCATTGAAATTTTTTTGCTCTATGAATTTTAGAGCCAGAATTGAAAAAGGTGAAGACATATTTCTTTTCCTAACGTGTAAGAAAGCTGAAAAAACTCACGTGAGATCTCATGCAGGGAATCGAAAGAATAATCAAAATGTTGCCATAGAAAAATGTAGGTCTGGAACGCACAGAAAGTTCACCAGTTTGTTGGCTGCAATGCTTTTCGCTCCTTCAATTTTTTACGACATTTTCGGCAATAATCAATTTCGTTCAATACAAATGAACATTCGTTGCAGTCTTACACGCCTCTAGAATTTCATCAGATCGCATATATTGGCGGACGTTTTTCGTTGCACAAGAACTCTCTATATTCTCTAAAAATTGCATAGCTGAAACTCCAATCTGCAAAACTTTTGCAGAATATAGTTGGAAAAAGACGCTGGTGATTACAACCATTTTTACTTCTTCAGAATCATCGGCATCTGTGCAGGGGCAAGCACCGAAAAGGCCTAACGGCCCTCGGGCCCCGCAGGTGCACCACTTTCTTCACGCTCAGACAAGCCAATTCAAAAATTACACAAAGGAATATCTCCCAGCCAGGTGACGCTAAAAACCAGTTAACACATAAAAACTTCCGCCGTTAAAAATGGTGAGCATATAGTTCCGTCAAATTAAATAATTTATAATTTAATAAACATTGAAACATTAAAAGAAATTACATAAAAAGTTAAAGCAATTAATAATTAAATTGATTACTAGAAAAATAAATATGATAAATTGTCAAAATTATCGTTGATAGTTTAAAAGTTGCCAAAGATGTCCCATAATAGGAAAGAAACTCTCGTGGCGAAAATTTAAATTATTTAAAAGTACTGATAAAGCCGAAAAATGATGCAGTTGCTTTTGTTTTGCAATCTTACAGTTTGAATTTTATTTACAAGAATAAAACCATTGTTACAAATCATGTTAGATAAGATTTTGAAAAATTATTTAAAATTGAACACAATGTTGCATGGAAATGAGATCGGTGTCATTGAAAAGCTAATTTTTTTAAATCTTTAAATGATGTAAAAATGGTGTTTTTGCAATAATATGCTCCTAAGTTATTGCGAAAAAACTTTAAAATTTAGAGTAATTTTTAATTAGTTTAAATTATGATTAAAATTTTGAAAAATCCTTTGTTAGTCAGCACCTACTACCCAAGAAGCAACTGCCTGCCAAATTTCAAGTTTCTAGTCCCAGTGGTTTGGGAGATTTCGTGAAGAGTCAGTGATTCATGGTATTTGCCTTTTATTACTAATATAATAGCTCAGATCTGACTCTCACTTATCCGGTAACGCTCTGACGTCACCAACAATAAAATTAGAGAGACGTTAAACAGCATTATTTCATCGCTAGAGCACCTAAATTTCAGTAATTTTAACCTTAAAAAATTAATTGCTGTTCTAATTTCAAATTTAATATCTCTAAAATAGTGAAATGAAATTTTCTATCCATTGATATAAAATTTATCTCGCCATGATCAATAGTTCCCGAGAAATTTTAAATTATATTAATCATATATTTCAAATTAATTTCCGTTTATTAATAGAAAGTAGTAAATCACGTCAGTGGTATATCATGCGCGTGATATAGTTTCGACGCCACGATGCATCTGATTATTTATTACAACCGTGATGATATAATTTGATAATATTTTTTGGCAACATTAAAATTTACACAAGGACATCTGAAGTACAAGGAAAATTGTTAAACAACGAAAAATACTTGACACGGAATGTTGTTTACCAAGACATTTTTTGAATAAAAAAATATGGAAATAATATGTAAATAAAAAAAATCCTGTCATAAAACATATGTTTATTTTATTTGTTGTCAATCAATGTTAAACATTTCTCTCGCACATATATCTATTTAAACACGTCAAATTTGACAGGAAATCTCTCAAATGAAGAGGCAATTTGCACCCGTCATTGTATGACAGGTGATTTTCTGTACGTAATGATTAGTTACGTTATCAAGGAATTAACACTGTGGTAGGAAGACAGAAAAATTTACATAATTCCTGCATAAAGTTTCATAATTCTTCATAGGGAATAAGAGTGATAAGTGATCGTCCTTCAGAAGATGAAGAGTCAAAAGATTTTCATGATCAGCTGGAAATACTTCATTATGAATGGAATTTTCTTGATCCGAGAATAAGTATTACGGCGAAGAATTTTTTCCTTCACAAGCATATTAAATCAATATGAAATAGAAGATAAAGTGGGATATCGTGCTAGATGGATTTCATTTTAATCTGCGTTTTCATGTTTCAGTCTCTTCGCAAAAACGGCGACGTGTCTCGAAAGGGTATCAATTATAATACGCAGACATAGGAATAAGCTGTATCAATATTTTTAGATTTTTATGCGATTTAATTTTACGTGTTCTTACGTATTCGACCATTTTTTTAATGTTTTTTTTATAAGTTTTAATTTTTGTACTCTGTTCTTGGCGCCGTGTTGCAATTTATTTTTTATCTCGAGTGTGTATTTTCGTCTTTAAACTTTTAAACTCCTGGTGTGTTTTTAGAGGATTCGGTGCGTATGTGTTTTGACTTTTTAACCCTTACCTTTTGGAAACGGTCTTTTAATTCTTTAAAAAAATACGATTTTTAGAATAATAGTGTATTTTAATGTTTTTGTGATTATGTGTTTTCGTTTTGAATTACATATACGATTTGAAATTTTTTATGATTTTTTGTATTCCCTGTGTTCAACTTTTTATTTTCTAGCGCATTTCTTTTATTTACTCGTTGTGGCTTTTCTTCATTGTGCCTTTATTGCTTACAGCACTCTGTAAATGGAGTTTATCTGTAGTGTGCTTTATTTTAAATAAATAAATAAAATAACATAATTTTTATTTTATACAGCGGGTCCCGAAAGATCTTTTATAAACTTTAAGGGTAAGTCAGGCTTACAGATGAAGTCGGAAATACAAAGAGGGACCGCTACAAGGGTCTCTTCGTAAGTGAATTAAGTAGAAAAGGGATACAACAGAAAAATATACAACACATATATAATAGAATACAAACTTACAATAGCACATCAACCCAGTCTCATGAATAAAAGCATCACAAGTCATACAGCACGGCTCGGCTGTATGACTTGTGGTACAAAACAAGGTAAAAAAAAACCCGGTACACTGTAAAAAAAAAAAAAACACGGTACGGCCGACAAAGTTGGATTTTTTGGGCGATTTCTCGCCAAATCTGGTATTCTTGGCTGTTGTTTTGAACCGCCAATTTGGCGAGTTTTGGGATAGTTGGCCTCGAAGTGTCGCGTTTGGCGAGAGACCGCACCGTGTTCAAAAGTTTTACCCTTGCAGCCTAAAGCGAAAACCTTTTGCATATCATTATTCATGCAACTGGGGTGTTGTGCTATGGTAAATTTGTATTCTATTAAACCTGTGCTGTACATTTTAAGATTAGTAAAATAGATGACATCCTCATACAAGAGCAATTAATCACTGAAAAATCTGGACGAGATAAAATCAATAAAACTTTTAAAGGGTGGAAGGTATAAGAATCATCTTTTAGTACAAAAGTTGTCAAGTTTTGATGGGGCATCTTTCTATTTTCAATAACAAATGAGATATAGGGCAAAGAAAATTTCAATCCACAATCACCATTTTCACCCTTAACTTCATAGAACTTGAAGCTATTGGGCTGAGAGAAGGGGAAAGAGAATATATAATTGCTGAGAACTTTTAAACGAGGTCTCGTATGCCTAGACTGAAAAACATTCGATAAACTGTGTGTATCCACTCTTAACTTCTAAGGGGTTGCAATTATCAAAAAGCGTTTCGTATAAAAGTGTTTCATTATTATTAGGCAATAATTCGCTGAAGTTGAATCCTTTTTCTATCTTTAGTAGTAGGTGAGGTATGGAGAAATGGAACTTTCCATTCCATATGGACTGGGTGGACAATCGACGAACTGGTGCGAGAATTCCACCGTTCTTACAACATATCCCTCACCGGTTCATATCCAATCAGAATTACTCTTATTATATTGCTCACAAGATATGATAGACTAAACGTTATCTGGAAGTCGTGTCATAAAAAATCTTAGCGATATGCAGTCTTTAATATCAGTAATAATTCAGAAATACCACTTTCTATACTAAATATTTGATTTACAAAATATTTTACACATATTTACAGGAATTTTGAAAGAGATAGTTGTTAAAGGCAGCCTGAATGGCCAAAATCATTATTCTAGCGTCATGTTGACAAAACAAAACAAAGAGACGCATCGACGCGTCCTTCTCTTGCTACTGGTATCCTCCTTCTGGTCTGTAGATATGTGTCGTTCACTCCGGAACGAATCCGCCGATCCGGATCCCCAAAGGGAACGACTGGATCCGATTCGGACCAAAAGGAACGAAATCGAGGATTCGGATTCCATGAATCTGTGGAATCAGAATCAGTGATTCCAAAGTTTGGAGAAATTATTCTTGTTTCCTCGCAAGAGAAAATTGTCCTGATGTACTACGAAAAATTGTTTGATGCAAAAGGCACCGATTTTTAGAATTATATGACATTAATGGAGGTTAATATAAAATTGTTAAATCTTCATTCACGTATTTGGGCGTGAATTATACATCAATTAGAATAACCTACTATCAAAATAACTTTCTCTTCTAACCAGAAAGAAATAAAAAAAATCTGATGCTTTGCCAGAAAAACACCTGCATTTGCAATATATTTTAAAAATTGCTAAACTACCTTCTTCGACATACTTCTTAGTACAATAAAAAAAGTTTTTAAAAATAATTTTTTTGTTTTAAACTCAAGATTACAATATCAAAAATCATCTCATTAGTTTAATCTATATAAAATGAAATTAATTGATTTGATAAAATCAATTTTAGAGAAAACTTTGAGTCGGTATTTTTTTCAAACGATCGAGAATTTTTTGTATACAAGTTTAACCCTTCAACCGGCTGAAACGTAGAAAGTCGCTCTCTGATGACTATTCTAAAACCGGCTCCGTCGCAGAAGGTCGTTCTTCGATTATTACTCTTAAACCGGCTCCGGCGTAGAAAGTTGCTCTCTGTTTATTACCCGAAAACCGGCTCCGAAACAATTGCGTTCACCATTTAGCTATATAGAGGCCATTTTCAAAGCATTCAGCTGATAGCTTCATATTTTTGCCGTTCAAAGGGTTAAAATAAGCAAACAAATAGGAAGGGAGTTTAAAAATTACTAATAAATAATATCACGTCTATGTGAGTAATTTAAAGGTCTTCAAAAAGAATATTTACTTTTTGATTTAAAACACTTGTATGTATGGGGAGAATTAGATTAGAATATAAATTATTTGAAATTTTTCTAATGATATATTAGGTTTGGAAATGAAGAGTAAAACAGAATAAAATACTGAATATTATTAAGAAAAACTTTTACAGAGATTCCCTAAAATTTGAATTCTTCGACGTTAGAGTTTTCACGACGGCGTTTTTCCGACTTTGCCACAGGAGCACTTGGTTGCAGTTGTAAGGGCATATTTACATAAACTTTAAATTTTGCTTAAAATTGGAAAAATAGTTAATTCATCTGACAGTAGTTCAATAACAAATTACATTTTATCAGTGATATAATCAAAAGATTTTAATTATTGGCATTTGATCTCCGATAACTGCAGATAGTTTATTAATATTCCTTGATAATTATTAAGACATATTTTAGTACATGGAATTCAACAGGACTGGGATTTAATTATAATAAATTAATACAAATTATAAATTTAATTAATTTTCTAATTAAAATTATAATACTATTAATTATGATTCATAATTATATTCAAATGAAAGTCCAATAGTAAAGACGTTTGTTGTTACTTTCGTTATGTAATTTGTTAATGACCGACCATCCAGCGCTGCATCTTTTTTATTTTATTTTACATCACACAAACACACTTCTTACAGTATTTACAGTGCACGGAATACCTTTCATCTTTTTTAATACTTAATTTGTGGGTTTCAATTGAGAGTTCCTTTACTCACGTCATTTATGAATTACAGCTTACTCATTTCTGCCAAATACACGAGCACCATTTATCGGTTGGGCGCATGCGCAACATCTCATTCCACTTTGCAAGTGGCACGCATACGCCAACAACGTTATTACTAAGGTAATTATGAGCAATAATTTGCGTTTCAGATGCGGATCAGCGGCCGGACTCGGATCCGTGAGTCCGAATCCACGAAGTGAACGAATTTAACACATCACTACTGGTCCGTCCTGCCACCGGGGTCGGCCTTGACCTCACCCCACGGTGTTACATTTGGCCGGACATCGATCTTTTTGTGAATTGCCTTAGAGCGGATTCTTGCTATTCAATAGCACGTGAAATAGGAAATTTCGTTAAATAGGAATAGGAATTTGAACGTGAAATAGGAATTTGAAATAGCACGGAAAAAGGAAATTTCAATCCACCATCACTATTTCCACCCCTACAAGGCCGAGAGAAGGAGAATGCAAAAATTGAGAGCTTTCCAATGAGGCTTTACATGCTTAGGCTCAAAAATAATCGATCAACTGAATTTAATCATGCTTGACTTTTAAGGGGTGGTAGCCATCCCCCCAAAAGACATTTAATACAAAAGCTTCTTCTTATGAGTCCCATAGATCCCATACCTTTTGGACTGGGTGGCCCATCCACAAACTCGACCGAGACCTTCACCTTTCCTACCACGCTTTCCTCGGCGGTTCAAACCCAACTGCAGTTATTCTTAAATTACTTACTAGTTTTTTAATTTACAAGATAACACGGGCAAGGCTACATTCGGAAGTCGTATCTATTGGATGGGGTAGCTAGGATTATTATAAAATTTTAAAGCAAGGTTGATGCTCAATGATAAATTTTAGTTTATTATATATAGATATCAATTATCAAATCAATTCTGGGTACTGAAATATATAACACAATAATAAGTAATTCAAGCTATACTTATATAAATCACCTACCTTTGCAGACCTGAAAATCCTAGCCACTAATTTAAGTCATTTGAAAGCAGCAGTACAATGCGTTAATACAATTAAAGAAAAACCAAGTTTTAGAAATTTAAAATAATTTTTTATTAACAATTTTATGGATATTAAACTGCCAACACTTTTAAGACACAACATCAAATATATGAAATCTCAAAACGATAAAACAGAAACTATATATGTAACAATATTTTATCAAATTAGTAAAATGCAAAAAAGGAACACCCTCATAACATCCATTTTGAAATTAGAATGTATTGAATGAGAGATAAGTAGTCTCACAATGAATAACCTTTATAGGCACTGAAAAATGTACCTTTCATTGATTTGGACTTTCGCACACTATGTTTCGTACCACAAAACGGATTTAAATCAGTTGAAGCAAGGCATTTCTTGGTTTTGCAACATCACTTGCGGTCAATATTAGCATGGGAAAATTTAGTTTTCCCCGATTTGTAGTCGACTTGGGAAATCTTTCTTGCTCACAATTTTTGTTTCACAAGTGGCATCTCTCGTTCACAAACAACAGAATTGTTGCAGATGGTGACACTCGCACCAAACAGGAATCTCCATCACGATCACACTACTTTCAATTTTTTGTAAGTCATCACTGCTGTTCGCAATATGAAGAGCACTTTCTACCGCAGTTATTTTGCTATTTTTCAAACTTCTTTAGAAGAGTAGATATATGTAATATAAAAATTCGCCATTCCAAACGCAAGAATTCAGCTTCAGTCCAGCATGAAATCGAATCGTCCTAGACAAAGGAAGGTCAGTTCAAACATAAGCAGCCTGTTGATTTCTTTACAATCAGATTTATTCTACTGCTTGCATGCCTGAGAGGCCGAGAACCGAAGGCATAAATCCCAACGGTCTCGAAACCTCCAGGATGCGTGCTATCCCTTCAGAATATTCAAACCAAAAAACAAAGGAATCTTACTTGCATAACGGAAAAAAACCTCCAGTCAAGAACGCCAAAACCAAATCAAACCTACCCAAAACCTACGCGAACCAAGATGGCGAGTAAATAATCCCGTTGAAAATTTTGAATTTAAAAATTAATAAAGTTGAAACCTTAATGGAAACAACAACAAAAGTTAAGACAATTAATATTTAAATCGAATACAAAGTAAAAGATTAAGAAAAATTTAGATATTTAATGAAACGGCTAAAAATTATCGTTTGAATTTCAAAAATTGTCAAAGATGCCACAAGAGAAGAAAGAAACTTTGGTGGCGAAGAATTAAAATAATTAAAAATACTGACAAAACCGAAAAAAGATGTTGATGCAATTTTTGCAATCTAACAGTATCATGAGAACAATTTGAAAAGGTGATCTTCCAATCAGGAATCTACCTAAATATGCACGTAACCTCCACATAATACATTTCTTCTGTACTGTGGTTTCAAGGATTGTTGGTGGGGATTGCTGTAAAATGCCAAATTATACATTTTAGAGAACTTTACCTTGGATAGAGTGTTCTAAACAATATTTTTTAAGATTATACAGTTTTTCTCTGCCATGGATTTTAGAAAAATACCCGAATCATCAGATGGAATTAAAGCTTTGAAGAGAAAAAAAATGACGAAGCATATTTGGTGGAAATCTGGAATATGCCATATTCATTTAGGGGTAGACGGTTAGGTGAAAACGAAGAAATGAATACTTAAAAAAACACAAAGAAATATCTAGACATGGCCCCAGATAGCAATTTTAGCTTGCAGCAAGCTTGCCACAAATTTGTCATGACAAGAGTGCAAGTTTGCAGCAAGTTAACGAAAGCTCCGAAGTCACCATGAAACGAACTTGCAACAAGTTTGCCGTGTCAAACTCATTGCAAATTATAGCAGAAACAGAGCACGAACACAACCCGGGATAGAACTCGCGACCTCCCGTTTCCGAAGCGGAGACGCTAACCATTGAGCCACTTGAACTCTGAGAGTAGAAGATAGATTTCGCTAATACATCGTTCGATTCAATTCGTATACGATTTATTTTTAACTATTTTCTGGATTTCATTAATTTTTTGAGTTGAGAATATGATTTGAAGTCAAAGAGAGAGCGATTTTCGCTAATCACTACGTTTTGCTAGTAGAATAAATTATGAAATTAGAGTTCAAAAGTAATTACTTTAAAATGGGACAAAATGTCTAGTTATTATTGTTCAACAAACACTGACTGTTTTTTAGATTTAATTTTGTTTATAAACGTTAAAATTTCAACATTAAGAAAAAGGCGATATAGTTTTCTTTAAAGTGAGAGTGATATACTTAGTAAAAAGATGGAAAATGTTTCACAAATTTTTTTTATCAAAAAGTTAGTTTTTTTCACAAATTATCATTGATTTATTGAATTAATAAGAAAGAATTACTGTCTAGGAGATGCTATTAAAAATCGGATGTTTTTTAAAACAGAGACAAAGATAATTATCTCTTTATTGTGCTATCTTTGCAGGAAGCTTGTTTTGCAAAATTGCAGCAAGTTTGATTTGCAAATAGGTGGCGCTATTTGTCACATCGAACTTGCTACAAGTTCGATTCAAGTTTGACGCGTCAAATTTTGCCATGACAAGTCAAAATCAAACTTGCTGCAAACTTACTTGCTATCTGGGGCCAAACAGTTGAAATTTCCTGAAAGACTATTCTTTCACTGAATGAAGTTAGAAGATTAAGTGAGGACATCACGAATGCTTGGGTATCATACATCGAATTTTACAAAATATGCCTGCGCTAAAAGCAATCAATTAGAAATAACAGATTCTTAACAAAGAGTACAGAACAGAAACTAGGATAATGCTGTAAAAAGTTCATAGGGTGAAGATATTTTGACAAAAAAGAACACACTTTTGGTTAATGGAAGTCAGAAGTGATGACGAAGAATCAATCATTTAATAAATTTTCTTATGCCATACTTTTGGTAAAAATTATTTTTATCAAAATAATTCTATTCATTTTGAAATGTAATATTATTCACTTCTCAGAATTTTACATTATATTCTTGTTTTGTGCAACAAAGTTTCGTCTAAACAGAGTTTTTTCAGAACCTAATAGCTTGCAAACAGGCATTTTTTATATCGAATTGAACGTTTTGACTATATCTTCTCAATTATTTAAAGTACACTCATGTGCAATATCATGATATATTCATGATTTAAATTTTCAAATAAAATCATAAAAATCGGAAACTTTAATGGAATCTCCATAAAGAGTTCAAAATACTGAAGAATTCTATAAGACTGTCGGAATTACTTATGAAAGGTAAAAAGTTTCTTGAAATTGCGACTTCAGAAATAAAACATATGTTGTTATCTTAGAATTCAGTCATGATTATTAGACACTGCTATCCAGATTTTTATTAATTTACATGAAATAGTATATAATTAGTTTCCAATACCTTATACATGGCCGTCTTATCCAAAGGGCAAATTAGGCAGAAGAACAGTGCGCTATTGATCCAAGGGATCATAAAAACTTTCTATATTGACTTTGAACCAAAAAAAATATCTAATTGTAAATATGTTATTTATATGTTATAATATGGTATAGAACCTAGTTACTAAAATAACCTAGGAGAATATAATGTTATCAAAACATTATAATGCTCCTGAATGATTTTTTTAGCTAGGTATTTTGTTTGGGCCATAACACCCAGTTTCCTAGTTAGGGTGCTTATGGAGCGGCAAACACTGTAAAATCTTAAGACGGCCCTGATCTTACACAATATAAAAATACATAAAATTCGTTAGCATTGGAATATTTCAAAAGAAATTAAAATAGCTAAATTTTAAATAGGAAAAAATAACGAAAACATTAAAAAAAATACCCAGTCAACACTCAAATTAAATGAAAATGCGTTCATAATAACAATGAAATCGTTTAAAAATGACAAAGCCAATAGCAAAATAAAATTTTGAAGTATTCTATAAAAATAATGGAATCATTAATTAACTGCAAAAGCTTCGAGAAGGCAAAAAGAACAAGTGACCTTGTGAAGGTGACGGACGGCAGCCGGATGAAATTCTAGCAGCGTGAAAGCGTCAGCATATTTTCATACATTACTAATAAGACGAAGTCGTAACGGCGCCGTTCTATTCAGTCACGCACACGGCTGGTTTAAACCCCAACAAACGGACTCAAATCTCGATCGGCTAGTGTGAAAGCCAGTGGCGAATCCAGGGGGAGCTATTGGGCTACCGCCCCCCCCCCCCAGAGCCAAGCCAGAATTCTTGATTTAATTTAACATCACTAGAAATGTTTTTTCTTAATTTCTCTCTTTAAAAAAAAATAATAAAAACGTTTCAACATTGCTTTCTAGCTTGAAAGGCTCGAAAATTTTGCTACTTTTCTAGTCATTCCACTTGTACTTTTAGCATTGACGCGGTCGAAGACATTTTTTGGCTAGTTATTTCATCGTAATTTTTATTAAATTATCGAAAGCATTGTATTGTTCTTTATGATTCTTATTGTCAGGTGAGTAAAGTCTGTAAAGTTAAAGAGTTTTGGTTTACTTTAGCCTTGAAATTTGACATTCATCACGACGATACAAAGTTTTTATGACCTCAGCCCCCCCCCCAGACCGGAATCCTAGATTCGCTACTGGTGAAAGCTCCCACTCATTTCTTCAGTTTATCACCAAGAGGCGGCCTAATGCATTCTTGCTGTAACGGTTAAACCGCATAATAGCCCAGTGATTGGGTAGTTGAATTCGGAATTAATTAGGGGAAAGCTGGAAATTGTTTTAATCCCTTCAGTTTAGGTCTGGAATGAACATACTAAGTTTTCCTCCTCCGGCGAGGTGAGCGTTAGCCGCTGCGTGCAGATTTGTAGTCAGAAAATAGGGCTTTTTTCAATAATCGAGTAATATCTCAAAATCGACTCATGCTATCTAAAACATTGTTGTACAAAAGTTGTAGAGCTTAAAATTCTGAAAAAAATGAGTACCAACACTTATTATATTCAATCAAAATTAAGCTCACAACTGCGCTTCAAAGTACTGCCTAAATCGCTAATCAAGCTCTTGAAGCGAGAACGGACCAATTTATAGGTTCACCCTACCTCCGATTATGATATATATTTTAAATTTGATCATGATACGTTTATAATTATTTCAAGGCTTTATTTAGTATATTTTGAAGGAAAAACCACTGTTATTATGATTTAACAAAGGAAAACACCATACGAAAGCTTCAGCAATGGTTGAAAGCGTGCTTATTAATTAGAAGCAACGGATTTCTCATCCGACGGAAGTTCTTCAAAATAACTCAAAGATTCGTCTGCATTCAGATATTGCACGGCATTTTAAATAAATTACCGGTTATTTTGCAAAATAACTCTTCCAAAATTATGAACTGCGCTTGAATAAAAAAAATTTCAATAAAAAAGTGACATAAACGAAATTACCACGGACGGAGAAGAGAACAACTAACTTTAAAGAGAAATCCTGAAGGAATGAGAGTTCCCAGTTCTCTTTCAATTAAGCAAGTTCCATTGTACAAGGGACATTGTTACTGTTGCTGCTGATTAGTGAATATTTACCCATTAGGGCATATGGGAAACACGTGTCCATCATCTATCGATAGTTAAAATACAAACACAGAGAGAGGATGCGTTGATGACGTCGCTTTGAGAGCACACTGCTTAGTCCCAATGATACGTAACGGAATAAATATCATTTTTCAGAACTCTTTTAGCAACAGAAAACGTTTTTCTAAGCCTGAAATTTTGTAGAAACGTTGTTAAAGAGTCACACACGAAGGAATCGAAATATGGAATGTTTAAGACATCTTTAAGATCTTAAGAGAGAGATTAAGCAGATATTTTCTTTTGCATTTATAAATCCAAAGTTAACGAGCATCAGGATCCTTTGGAAACCAATGAAAGGATTTTTTTGTGAACACTTCACATCTATAGCAAGTGGTTTTGTGGCAGATGGAAGTATAAATTCACACAAAGCTTATGAAATCGGAGTATATTGTTTGTCAAAAATTGTTGGTAATAATTTTGCCGTTGTTACATTTAAACGGAAAAACTGAGTAATGCCTGTTCTTGGTTTCACTTCCAAGATGAAAGTTCATGATGAATTAATTCCTGTGAATCCAGGCACGATATTCACAATAATCTCTCTCCTAAAATGTCTGTTGCAGTTATTTTGAATTTGAGCTAGTCTATTTCCCATTGTCACTATTTGATGAAGGATGACTGCGCAAGACCCGCAAGTCAGTATTTTATGATTTATTTTCTACTGAGACTGATGTGCATTTCACTTCAGCATGTTATGTGGTTAATGGTGGATTTCTGTTACATCGTATGTTGTGGCAGACAAAGGAATAATTTCCCTTCATCCTGAAGAAATATGTTAAATACGCCAAAAAGCACTTCAATGAAGGGTCCACAATAGTTTTTGATGATTAACCTGAAGATGCAGTGAAAAGTACAAAATCGGTAGAACGTATTAGACGAACAAAGAAACACCTATCTGGTTATGTTATGTTTGATGAATCGATGTCAGCCACTATGTCCCAAGAGAATTTTTGATCAAATTATAAGAACAAGCAAAGGCTTATAAATATGTTATGTGTTAAGTTTCAAAATGAAGGTTTTGTTGTGAAGCAAGCTGAGGAATATGCTGATTACCTAATAATCAAAAGTGCTTTGGAAATAGAGAAAAGGCCACAATGTGTTATGGTTGTTGGTGAAGATATCGACCTCTTGGTTATAATAGCAGCATCTACTAAATCCGCAAACATTTTCTTCTTAAAGCCTGGGAGAGGTAAAGCAGAAGATGCTTTATATTGTGCAGCAACCCTGAATATTGCTCCACAAATAAGGGACAATATTTTGTTTCTTCATGCGTTCAGTGGTTGCGATACCATATCTTCTCTTTTCAGGCAGGTGAAGAAGAAATTTGTCAATGTTTTGAACTGCAACAAGTTGTGAACATTTTCCGTGAAGAAAATGCATGCCTGGCTGACATAGATGAAGCAGGACAGAAAGTTTTGATAGCCCTGTATGGGAGAAAGAAAAGTGAAGAAACAAGGGATTCTCTGATATTTAAACTTTTTCAAAAATCATTAGTAAAAAATAATTCCATTTTAGTATTTCTCCCTCCCACTACAGTAGCTGCAAATGAACACTCTCTCCGTGCATAACTACAGGTTCAACATTGGAGTGGATTTGCCAAAATGCCCTTAGATTGGTGGTTGGAAAGAAACCAAACATGGATTGTTCTCAGTCACCACCCACAAGGAACCAGCTTTTCCAGCCCTTCTCCCTATGATATCATTACAAGTGAGCAAAAGGGTGTTCTTGCACCTGTAGGAAATCTGGCATTAAATGTTCTACGATTTGCTATCCCTACAAAGCACAAAGGTGTACCAATTCTCTAGAAGATAGCATCATTACAAACTTAGCTAACCAAGAGGCTGAAATCGATATCAGGATGGAGGACATAATTTTAGAAGCTGACTTGGAGGAAGAATATCAAAACTTGCAAGTGGAGGAAAGTGACAGTAAGCAAACCGACATTAATGATTATGACTAACATTAAACATCTAAAAAATTGAAATATATCTAAAACCTTTTTATCTATTTAATATCACTTCAATTATGCGTAATTAAATAATAAGTATTAAACTGAAAGTCGTTGTTTTTCATTACGCTCTCAGTCATTGCTGAAGCTTTCGTGTGATGTTTTCCTTTGTTAAATCATAATAACAGTGTTTTTTTCCTTCAAAACATACTAAATAAAGCCTTTAAATAATTATAAAAGCATCATGATCAAATTTAAAATGTATGTATAATAATTGGAGGTAGGGTGAACTTATAAATTGGTCCGTTCTCGCTTCAAGCGCTTGATTAGCAATTTAGGCAGTACTTTGAAGCGCAGTTGTGAGCTTAATTTTGATTGAATATAATAAGTGTTGGTACTCATTTTATTCAGACTTTTAAGCTCTACAACTTTTGTATAACAATGTTTTAGATAGCATGAGTCGTTTTTGAGATATTACTCGATTATTGAAAAAAGACCTATTTTCTGACTACAAATCTGCACGCAGCGGCTAACGCTCACCTCGCCGGAGGAGGAAAACTTAGTATGTTCATTCCAGACCTAAACTGAAGGGATTAAAACAATTTCCAGCTTTCCCCTAATTAATTCCGAATTCAGCCTTTTTTTTACGACCCAACCACTGGGCTATAATGTGAAAGGAGCCTTCCAGAAGCATGATTTCAGCAAAGTCTGCCTATATGTGCTAGATATTATACCAGATAAAAAAACAGGATTAGAAATGGAAAATTTCTACATGCTAAAACTGAAAACTATTGCCCCATTTGGACTTAACGACATATTTCAAAATAAAATGATCAATCTTTACAACTGTTATGCATCACAACTTTTCGGTACTAGCCATAACATAAACAAAAGAGGTTGCAGAGGCAGCGGTAAAAATAAGAAAAATTATAATATATTATCAAAAGAAGAACTGAATTAATCGCTCTATCATGAACTAAAAAACAATTGAAAAAGATTTCAATAAAAGTTTTAACTACAAAACCGTAAAAAATTTCATCTTCTCTATTAAAAATACACTATGCCATATTTTTGAAAATATTCTACATACAAAACTGATAATCAACACTTTCTTCTTCTCCTCAATGATCTATAGGATTGCAATTTACATAAGAAAAAATCAGATCAAACCATTATATATATGACTTCATAACTTCAACTAAATTAACTTCAAAAATCCAATATTCGATAACTTTAAATTAAACTCTGTACGTAAAGAAAATTCTAACTTACTGCCAATAAAAAATATAGAAATAAACAAATGCTTGAAATATGACACAACATGAAATATGTCCTCTACTTTGGAGTTGTCTTCAAATTCTGACATGTAAGATTCCACTTGCACCAAGTCCTCGTTTATGAAAGTTTGTAAACTTCAATTTTCTGACTGGTTCAGATCTCAATGCCTTTTTCTCTTTTTCAGTTAAATGGAAACCTATAAACTACATTACTGGCCAAAAAGGATGGTAAGATTGGAAAAATGCGAAACATTTGGAGTTAATTTGATTACAATGGTTCATAATCAGTTGTGGAGAATCGTGGGTCGTACAATCGTGGAGACTCACATTTTATAGTGAAGATTTTGTCACGAGGACATTTGGGGACCGTCCACAAATTGATGAAGACGAAATTAATTTGGGCTCATCCCGCTTCACAGGAAGCTGATAAGGTTTTGAAACTGTCATCAATCGTTTTGCTTCTTATGCACATTGCGTACATGCATTTTCATAAAAATATCTTGAATATTTGGGAAAATATAAAAGTTTCTTTAAAACATCCCAAATTTGTCGTATGTTTTTTGCTTTTAGCGTGCAGAGTTTTAAGTCAGATTTTGAGAAATTTACAGAATACTCGACAATATGTTACAGAAACATTGCATTAAAATTTGTAGTAAATGTCTTGGATATTTAAGAAAAAGTTTCTTTAAAACATCCCAAATTTGTCGAATTATTTTTGCTTATAACATGCACATTTTTACGCCAAATTTCCCGAAACTTACAGAATACTCGACAAAAACATTGCATGAGTATTCGTAACAAATAATTTTTTTAACTCGCTTGCGCGAAACTCAGTGTAAATTTTCTTTCATAACGTCGAAGCCAGATATCTAACACAGCTTATATAAAATTTCCCGTTGATTAAATTTAAGATTTCGAAAGTTGTAGACATTGAAACGAACAGAATTCCTGTTGCTCTCTAAGAGAAAAAAATGATGAATGATTTTCCACAAATTCTTTTAACTTGAATCTTCACACAGCAATATTCAATTTTATGAAATTTGAATATGCCGAGTACCCATTTGAACTTATAAACTAAATACATAATTAAAATTGCAATTAAACGATTATGACTCGAAGAATTTCTGATTTTATTGAGGAAATAACATCAAGATCGGGAAAATTTTAAGGATTTTATCGTGTCATTTCACTAATGCTTCTACTGCTAAAGTGAATTTTGTGAAGACATTAAAGTGTCTAGATCCATTTTGCTTATTACTTTTTCTCGTATACGAAGTATGCAAAGAGAAAGTATTGTAATCTTCAAACAATTCGAACTAGACATCTTGACGAATCTCCACGTTTTGACCTCCCTGAGTCCGAAAAACACAATTTTAGAATTATGTTTGTCTGTATGTCTGTGAGCACAATAACTCCAAAACTATTAGAGATACAGAGATGCAATTTGGTATGTGACCTTTACACATTATTTGCAGATTTCTGTCAATTTTTGGACAAAATCCGTCTACGGGAAGTCTGTCTGTCTGTCCGCGTTCATGTGAACACTATAACTCAAAAACTGGAA
>BGPR01000115.1:201525-216565 GCA_013235015.1 Araneus ventricosus
CGTTCAGATTTTAAGAGAGGAAATAACATCAAGATCGGGAAAATATTGAGGATTTTATCTGTGTCATTTCACTAATGCTTCTACTGCTAAAGTGAATTTTGTGAAGACATTAAAGTGTCTAGATCCATTTGCTTATTACTTTTTCTCGTATAGGAAGTATACAAAGAGAAAATATTGTAATCTTCAAACAATTCGACCTCGACATCTTGACGAATCTCCAAATTTTGACCACCCTGAGTCCGAAAAACACAATTTTAAAATTATGTTTGTCTGTATGTCTTTGAACACGTTAACTCCAAAACTATTAGAGATACAGAGATGCAATTTGGTATGTGATCTTAACACATTATTTGTAGGTTTCTATCAAATTTTGGACAAAATCCGTCTACGGGAAAGTCTGTCTATCCGCGTTCATGTGAACACTATAACTCAAAAACTGGAGTAGCTAGATGGATAAAATTTAGTACCGGACAAAATCCGTCGAAGGGTTGACTGTCTGTCGGACTGTATAATCGCATACTTGTAAAAATTATATCTCTTAAACCCTTTCGCTTAGACAAATGAAATTTGGTATGTGGCCTTCTTACCTTAATTGTAGATTTGTGCCCAATTTTTGTGTCAATCGGTTAAAAAAAGTTGTTGAAATTGCATAATAAAGTTTTCTAATCCGATTCTCCATACGCTTGCGTACTGGTAGCAATCTCTGTGCACGCGGAAGGATTACGTCACTTTGCCCTTTAGCCGGCAAGAGTGGACGTGTGTGCTAGATGCGTTTTAATCGGTACGCTTCTCTCTGAATTTGATTCCCTACCTAATATTTTACGATCACTTTAATCTACAATGAAAAACCTTCTGATAGTCATTGGATTCTGGATTACAGTAGGTTCTAATTTTTTTATCCACGCGGGGGGAGGAGAAAAGCACCTTTTTGGGAAAGTATACGAGAAAGTTTAGGGGGAGGCCACTCTCGCTGGTTTTATATGATTATTATCTTTGTCCACATCTGTCTTCTTTTTCAGTTACACAGTGACGGAACTTACTTTCCGAACAACCCTCGTGTTATAAGCTTTTATCAGTAGACATTTTTAATTGGACAATCTTCATATTTCCGCTCGTTGTATGTATGTTCAATGCATTGGCCAAATCTGTTCAAAAAGACTCTTTCAGTAATCCGCCAACCAATAGACGCCTCGAAGAAGCGGTTGTCTGTGATTGGCCTAAGATGATGAAATTCAAAGCTTTATAACTAAACCTAAAATCGAGCCTAGCATCCGGCCCGGTTTTTTTCTCTGTTTTTTTGGATTTAGAAAAGAAAAAAAACCGATTTAAACCGGGCAAAAGATAACCGAAAAAACCGGTTAACCGATAAAAAAAACTGTTTTTCGGTATAAATAGGTAGGTTTTCCCCATCCCTATGTGCAAGCAATTTTTAAGCATTCGTCGAGCAATGGAAATAATTTTTTCCATTTTATATTTCTTTCAAAAAAGAAATGTATATCTGTGGCGTTCTCAAGTTTGATCCTTTCGTTTCCGAATTTTTAATTTATTTACTAATTTTTGGTGTACGTTGATTTTTGAGAAAACTGAGGATTAGAAAACGATTAACCATTTTAGTCGCACAACGAAATAAAAACAAGTTTTGAAAAAAGGCATAAATCACTGACAGATAAATTATGAATGATTAACCCTTTCACCCCGAGCGATACGGTCCTGGGCGGTCTAAAAATTTCCCCCTAACAGCGACGAAGGCCGGTCTGAGGTGGTTGGCTTCTTTTGAGGGGAAGTTCTGAGATCGCTTAGGAGATAAGCGCGGTAGGGGGTCCAATTATCCTCCCAACCAAAGCTCATTTACCTGCGCCTTAAGAGAAGGTTATAGCAGAGGTGGTGGAGTAAATGACCACCCAGGTAGGAGAGCCCAATTCATGTCGCTTTCTCTCCAAATTTCCCGGTTTGAAAGGGGGCTAGAAGAAAAATGTATCCTCGGGATTAAAGAGCTAATTGAGCACTATTTCTCGTCAGTGCAGAATCCGCCATATTTGCTGAGAGTTGTTTTTAACGACAATTTTTAAAAATTAAATATCAAATAAAATACTTAATACAAAATGATTCTCTTATCATATTTTTTTTCAGAATGTCTTCTGTAATTTCTAAAACAGAAACTTGCAATCAAAAGCAGGCAGATCAGTTGAAATCGAAACAGTATGAAATAAAGATAGTTTGGCATCTAGTGGTATACCACGCCTTTTTTCATGCAGTAGCTTTGTACGGTATATATTTGTGCTTCACTTCAACTAGTTGGAAAACTATATTATATGGTAAGTAATACTCAAGAATATTCGCTGTAATATTATATCGTACTTTTTCTGTTACAGTACTTCATGTTTTTGTTATAAAAAGTTTACTTTTTTGTAATTTCTTTATTTTTAAAATTGTATAGAATAGAATAACAGGAATATAAAAATTGTGTTCGCTGCAAACATAAATTTTTTAAAAATGACTCCAACAAATAAAACTGATTGTATTTTTTTAACCCTTTAAAATTTTCCTTTTAAAATGTTAATAAAACTCAAAGAGATTATTATGTTTTCTTTCGAAAATTGCCAATAGAGTATGTCTCGTATAGAAAATATCTGCCAATGCTTGGAAATCAACTAAGGTTCAGAGAAGGCAGATGGGTTCTTCAGGTATGTTTTTTTTTATTTCCTACGCCGACGCAGATTACCCAAAGGGTGTAGAGCTTGACATGTCGGAGGGAAGAAACATACAATCTTGAGTGGAAGATACATACATAAAACTAAACACAAATATATAATAACTAGCTGGTATACTCGGCGTTGCTCGGGATAAAAATATTTTCATGTCTAAGTACTTGTAACACTTTAAAATTAATTAAACAGTTTTTAACGGCAACTTCTTTCTTTGATTTTTGTCGTCTATTCCTATATTGGCTGACATCCTCGGCCAGCAGCAAAACTCCTCTCATCTTTTTCTCTCCGTAGTTTGAGCCACCTGACCACGAATCTAGCCGTCCTTGGTACGCATTTTCCTTCCCCATCATTGATTGCTACGGCGACAACAGAAGCCCTTTCATATCTTGATTTTTAATGCCATTCTCCGGTGTACAATTCTCTTCTTTTTAGTGTTTGTATGACTGATCAGAAAAACACCTGCACAGTGATATTGTCCCGTCATCATCTTCACGATTGTTTCTTCTACTGCCAAGCTAGCTTCCTACCATTAGCTCTGAACTGTACTAAAGCTAATACAAAATTTGATGAGTTATCAATTGAGAACATTCAAGTTTGGTGGCAGTACTGTGCACTTAAACCTAACCAAATTTTGAATAAAAAATTGCATTTCATGAAATTTAACAACGTTTTCAATTTTTAACTTTAAAGTGGCAGGAAATCATCAAATTAAATGCTTGAAGAAAGAATGAAAATCATTTCAGTCTACCTCCCACAAACACACAAGAAAAAAACCCTGAAATCAAATACCTGTTCCCACTTTTAATATAAATACCAAAAATATTGTTACAAATTACTGTTACTTCGAAGCCAGGTGCAATAAAATATTTCAGCAATGTAATGAATACTAAAATGAAAATTCTGCGTTTGAGTTAATTTCCCAAGAAAACAATTTATACTATCACCACCGTAACAAATACAAAAGCGCGTGAATAAAAGATTTGCTGAAATAATGAAATTGGTTTGAACTTCCTAGTGCCAGTGGTTTGGGAGATTTCGTGATGAGTTAGTGAGTCACGGTATTTGCCTTTTATATACAAGGTGCCCACTAAAGTCCCTTACGAACCCTTTTAACCACCGAATGGCTGCAGCTATCTTCGTAAGAGTGGTGTCTAAGTATGGTAAAGTGACTATGAGCTACTGGATGAAACCACTTACAGCGCCACCTGGTGGAAAACGGTGGAGTTAGCGTTATTATCTCTAAAACGGTACGAGATAGAGGAAAAAGGTGAATTACAAAGTTGTAGAGCAGCATCGATTTAGTACAAGAAGACACCTTGTGGGCGTAAATGCTTAGAACAGAACGCTTGAAACACGTATTTGTTTGTTAGCGATTTCCTACACTGACACGCGACAAAATATTCTTACGAAAAAAATAAAACCTAGTTATCTCAAGCTACCTTTATTTTCGATGTTCAAATTTCTCTCCGTCAGCTACAATGCACATCCGGACCCTTGCTTGAACTTCACGTTGCACACAGTGTAAGATAGATGGTGTCACGTTGGCACAAGCATCCGTAATACGTCGTTGAAGGTCCTGCAATGTTGGCGGAGGGGTCGCGTACACCTGCTGTTTGAGGTATTCCCACAGAAAAAAGTCCATTGGAGCAGGTGAACATGAAGACCACTCTTGGAAACCACCTTACCCGATTATTTGTTCCTCGAATTCCGCCACCAGGTACTGCTTCACTGATGATATTTTGTGCGGAGGTGCACCGTCATGTTGGAACCATACGTTCCGGAGCTGAAAACAAACAAATGTGCATTTTCAGAATTCTGTTTTTAGCATTCATGACCATAAGGTGTCTTCTTGTACTAAATCGATGATGCTATACAACTTTCTAATTCACTTTTTCCCTCTATTTCGTACCGTTTTAGAGATAATAGCGCTAACTCCACCGTTTTCCACCAGGTGGCGCTGTAAGTGGTTTCATCCAGTAGCGCATAGTCACTTTATCATGCCTAGACACCACTCTTATGAAGATAGCTGCAGCCATTTGGTAATTAAAATTGTTGTAAGGGACTTTAGTGGGCACCATGTATAAGGACTAAGGAGGAAAATCACCCGTCATGGTATGACGGGTGCAAATTTCCCCTTCATTCGAGAGATTTCCCGTCAGATTTGACTTGTTTAAATAGATATACAGTAAAGCACCGTTTATACGTTTTTCAAGGGACTGAGAAAAATAAAAACGTTTAAAAAACATGTAAACAAAATTCACAAAAGTACGAACGATTTCGTAATAACCAACAAAAAAAAAGTCAGAGGTAAATAAAAATATTACATGAGAATGAAATACAAGAGGTATAACAGTTATCATTATCAAAATTTAACAAAGATATTAACTATAAATTAAGTATTCAAATATTAATTAGAACTTAATTAAAAACTCTTGCTGCTGCGTTCAGCACGCAAAAAGGTGTATTGTTATCGTTTTTCTGTTTAAATCTTCTATTTCTTATTTATAATTTTTTACCTTTTAATTTATATTTATGTTATACAAGAGGTATGTAATACAAAACTTTCTATTCCGGAATTAATGTACAACTAATACTGCTATTCATATTCATTCCGCATTTACAAAATATATTTTGTTATTTTAGGTTGTAGGGCTTTTTTGGAACGCACAGAAAAATGTTCATTGTGCACAGTTAAAAGCGCCATCTTAACTTTATCATTTAAATCACTGCTAATGAGGTATTCTTGCATTGTGTTAAACCACCCAAAAAACCCACCAAACTTGTTGAAAACTTGGCAGAGGGTTTTTTCAGTGCAATTATCCTCTTCTTCAGTGCTGGTTTCCTCATTTGCGATCATTTCAACGATTGTTAGAAGAGAACATGTTGCAAGTTCTGAATCACATTGCACAAATCCTTCAAATGCAGCAACATCACTTAAATTCGACCAGTTTTCTGGTGGAACAAAATGATCAGATTCGGCGTTTTCAATAGGATTGACATCCACTGGAGTTAAAAATCCGCCAAGGGCGAAGCAGTTTTTTATCGTGTTCTGTAAAACATTTTGCCAAGCCATCATTATGAAATTCATAGCTTGCAAGACGTCAATTTTCATATTTTTGGAGTCTCCGTGGTTTAAACTGGAGATATCTCATTTCACCAAAAGTTTTCGATAATGTTGTTTTAGGGATTTTATTACTCCTAAATCCAGTGTCTGCACTTTGCTGGTACGATTTGCAGGAAAGAACTTGACAGTAATGTTTTTTAGAAAGTCCGTATCAGGTGGATGAGCTGGACACTGATCAATGAATAAAATGATTCGCCGTTTCTGTTTTCGCATTTTATCATCTAATCCTTTCAACCAATTGGTAAAGAAGGGCGTGGTCATCCATGATTTTTTATTGCTTAGGTACTTTGTTGGTAATTTTTTACATTTTTGAAGCAGCGTGGCTTTTTTGATTTGCCAATAATCAAAGGAGGTAATTTTTAAGATCCATCTGCATTGACACACAATAACACTGTCTATCCTCTTTACTCTTTTTTCCACCATGACACGTATCCGATGCGATAGTAAGAGTTTTAAATGGCTGAAGATTATAAAACAAACCTGTTTCATCTGCATTGAAAATGTCTTTTTGTTCATATCCTTTTATCATATCTGGCAAGTAGTTTTGAATCCAATCATCCACTGTTTCGCAATCAACATCTCCTGACTCTCCACTTACAGTTTTGCCTGCTATGCCGTGTCTCAATTTAAACTTGTGAAGCCATCCTGAGGAAAATGATGCAACGCATTCCACATTCAGCTTCTTCGAAATTTCTTGTGCTTTCTCCATAAGCAAAGGACCACTGATGGGAATTTTCACATTAACGACACTGATTAAACCACTGTAAAAGCATTTTTTCTACATCAGCGAATTTTCCGCTTTGGACTCGAAGTTTTTTTGAAGCAATGGATTCACTTTGATGTTGGCTTTCGTCGATGATCTTACGCTTATAAATTAGCGTGTTTAAAGTTGAAACTGGTAAACCTAATTCTTTGGCAAGATCCACTCTTTTTAAATGTTGATTTTCATCCACTTTTTTCTAAATGCACATTTTTTCCTTCAACAACAGAGATTTTCTATTGCGCGAAATCATCGTGAACCTCTAGTGAGCCATAAAATCCAGACACTGAAGCTAACAGGAAAAGACACTGCTGGGCCTGGGACGAGAGCACAAAAACAACCCTTATCTGTAGAATGTGGGATGTTCATGTTCACATTCCTCAGGGGTACGGAGTTTGTTCAACTGGGCAGGTTTTGGTCAAGGTCGCGTGCCTTTTCTAAGACTGGAAAATCGGCAGATGGGAATCTGAGGTTGAAATGCTCATTTTCTCTCTTCTCGAGTTTTTTGGGGAAAAAACCCGTATAAATGAAATTTGCGATTTCAGGAAAACGTATAGATGAAATTATTTCACGTTAATATGCATTGGATTTTGACGGGACCATTAAAAAAACCGTACAAATTATAAAAACGTATAAACGTGAAACGTATAATCGGTGCTCCACTGTATATGCGAGAGAAATGTTTAAGATTGATTGAAAACAAATAAAATAAACATATGTTTTATGAAAGGAAATAATATTTTTTATTTACATATTTCTTTATTCAAAAAACCTCTTGGTAAACAACATTCCGTGTGAAGTATTTTTCGTTGTTTAACAATTTTCCTTGTACTTCAGATGTCTTTGTGAAAATTTTAACGCTGCCAAAAAATATTATCAAATTATATCATTACGTTTGCAATAAATAATGAAATGCACCTTGGCATCCAAACTGTATCACGCGCATGATATACCACTGACGTAATTTACTACTTTCTATTAAAAAACGGGAATTAATTTGAAATATAGGATTAATATAATTTAAAATTTCTTGGGAACTATTGATCATAGCGAGATAAATTTTATATCAATCGATAGCAAATTTTATGTCACTATTTTAGAGCTATTAAATTTGAAATTAGAACGACAATTAGTCTTTTAAATTTAAAATTACTGAAATTTAGGTGCTCTAACAATGGAATAATATTGTTTAACGTCTCGCAGTGCTTTTGCGCGAAATTTATTGTTGGTGACGTCAGAGCGTAACCGGATCAGTGAGAGACAGATCTGGGCTATTTTATTAGTAATTAGCTATTTCATCAGGGAATTAAAATTGTGGTAGGAAGATAGAATAATTTACATAATTCGTGCATAAAATTTCATAAATCTTCATAGGGAATAAGAGTGATAAGTGATCATCCTTCAAAAGATGAACAGTCTAAAGATTTTATGATCAGCTGGAAATATTTAATTATAAATGCAGTGTTTTTGAATGGATTTTTGACGATCAGAGAATGAATATTACGGTCAAGAATGTTTTACTTAACAGGCATATAAAATCAATATGAAATAGAAGATAAAGTGGGAAATCGTGCTAGATGGATTTCATTCTAATCTGCGTTTTTAGGTTTCAGTCTCTTCGCAAAAACAGCGACTTGCATAGAAACGGTATCAATTATAATACGTAGGCATAGGAATAAGCTGTTTCAATATTTTTAGATTTTTTATATTTTTATTCGATTTGATTTTCGACTATTTTTTAAATGTTTTTCATAGGTTTTAATTTTTGTATTCTGTTTTTGGCGCCGTGTTGCAATTTATTTTTATCTCCAAGCGTGTATTTTCGTCTTTAAACTTTCAAACTCCTGGTGTGTTGTTAGAAAATTCGGTGCTTATGTGTTTTGTCTTTTTAACCTTTGCCTTTTGAAAATGGTGTTTTAATTTTTTTAAAAAATACGATTTTTAGAATCATAGTGTGTTTTAATGTTTTCGTGAGTATGTGTTTTCGTTTTCAATTACATATGCGATTGAAAAATTTGTATGCTTTTTTATATTCTCTGTGTTCAACTTTTTATTTTCTAGCGCATTTCTTTTATTTACTCGTTGTGGCTTTTCTTCATTGTGCCTTTGTTGTTTATAGCACTCTGTAAATGGAGTTTCCTCTGTAGTGTGCTTTTCTTTAAATAAATAAATAACATTAATTTTTATTTTATACAGCGGGTCCCGAAAGATCTTTTATAAACTCTAAGGGTAGGTCAGGCTTATAGATACAAGTAGTAACATGAAATCGGAAATACAAGAAGGATCGGTAGAAGGGCCTCTTCGTAAGTGAATAAATTGAAGAAAAGGATCCAACAGAAAATATACAACATATATATATATAATAGAATACAAATTTACCATACCACAATAACCCAGTATCATGAATAAAAGCATCACAAGTCATACACAGCATGACGGTTCGATTTAAGAACACGGCACGGTCGCCGAAGTTGGAAGATTTTTTTTTGGCGATTTCTCACGAAATCTGGTATTTATGGCTGTTGTTCTGAACCGTTGGCGGCTATATTGTTGGCGAGTTTTTGGATAGTTGGCACAAAGTGCGGCGTTTGCCGAGAGACCGCGCCGTGTGCTTAAGTCTTACCCTTGCAGCCTAAAGCGAAAATCTTTTGCATATCATTATTCATGTAACTAGGGTTTGTGCTATTGTAAATTTGTATTTTATTAAACCTTTGCTTTACATTTTACCTGGTGTATCCTTTTCTTTTATTTAATTCGCTGACAAACAGCTCAGTGACAAAAATGTGATTTTAGAGGTTATTTTATCAGGAAGAGCATGTTTAATAAATTTCATTTCAGTGAAGAAAGACTCATTTGTGTTTTAGGTTTGGTGCTATGGCGCATCACAGTATCCCTAGGAGTACAAGCAATCCACAGACAATGGTGTCATCGGGCGTACAAGGCCAAATTACCTTTACGGATTTTTATGTGTATAGTTGCATGGGCTCTTGGACAGGTAATGTGTTTACTCTTTTTGTTATAAATTGAATGAAACATTTATTTTAAAAAAATTACTCAAGAAAACAGGAAGTCAAAAACCTTCAAATTCAAAAGAATTCTTCTTGGGAAGTTGAAGTTAGATTTCTTTTTGTCTAAAGATTAGTAAAATGTATGTCATCCTTGTACAAGATCAATTAAGCACTGAAAAATATGGACGAGATAAAATCAATAAAACTTCTAAAGGGTGGAAGGTATAAGAAAACATCTTTTAGTACAAAAGTTGTTCATTTTGATGAGGCATCTTTCTATTTTCAATAAAAAATGAGGTATAGGGAAAAGAAAATTTCAATCCACAATCACCATTCTCACCCTTAACTTCATAGAACTTGAAGCTATTGGACTGAGAGAAGGGGAAAGAGAATATAATTGCTGAGAACTTTTCAACGAGGTCTTGTATGCCTAGGTTGAAAACCATTCGATAAACGGTGTGTATCCACTCTTGACATTTAAGGGGTAGCAATTATCAAAAAGCGTTTCGCGCAAAAGTGTTTCATTATTATTAGGGAATAATTCGCTTAATTTGAATCCTTTCTTTATCTTTTGTAGTAGGAGAGGTATGGAGAAATGGCACTTTCCATTCCATATGAACTGGATGGACAATCGACGAACTCGTGCTAGAATTTCACCGTTCTTACTACATATCAGCCACCACTTCAGACCCACTCCATAAAAGAAAAACCAAAACAACAAAATGGAATATAATGCTAAGGTCCGGGACGCATTATCAGCAAGGGAAATCCGGAACGAGCGTATACATATTTTCGGTGTTTCCTAAACACAAACTCTAGAAATAATGCTAAAAAGAGTTTGTTTCCCCGGAACACCGAACAAAACCAGCGGGAGTGCCCCCTCCCTAAACTTTCTCGTATACTTCTCAAACATTTGTTATTTCTCTTCCCCCTGCGTGGATAAAAAAATCGAACCGACTGTGACCCAGAATGCAATGACTATCAGAAGGTTTTTCATTGTAGATTATAGTAATAGTAGAATATTTAGGTGACGAATCATATTTTAAGAGATGCGTATGTATTAAAACTTAGCAATATTTATTTTTTTATCAAACTCTAGCAAAGCAAACTCAGCGTGCGGAGGAGAAAACAGGAGCAAATGACCTAGTTCCGTTATCGCAAAATAGCTTGCGCATGCGCATAGATTGCTTCCAGTACGCAAGTAAAACAAGGAAAAAAGTGACTTAATTCTTCCGCGTGCACAGATATTGCTACCAGTACTCATGCGTATGGAGAATCGGATTAGAAAAATTAATTATGCAATTTGAACGCCTTTTTCTTAACCGATTGAAACGAAATTTGGGCGCAGATCTATAATTAATGTTACCTCCCGTCATTCCAATTTTTATTTATCTAAGCCGAAGAGTTTAGGAGATATAATTTTTAAAAGTATGCGATTATACAGACCGACAGACAGTCAACCCTTTGACGGAATTGGCTCAAAACTTTATACGGACCTACATTCATGATGATAAAACAGTGTACCAAATTTTATTCATCTAGCTATTCAAGGTTTTGAGTTATATTGTTCAAATGACCGCGGGCAGACAGAAAGACAGACTTCCCGTTGACGGATTTTGTCCAAAATTTGACAGAAACCTACAAATTATGTGTAAAGATCACATACCAAATTTCATCCCTGTATCTCTAATAGTTTTTGAGTTATCGTGTTCACAGACACACAGACATATAGACACACAGACATAATTCCAAAATTGTGTTTTTCGGACTCAGGGAGGACTAAAACGTGGAGATTCGTCAAAATCTCGAGTTCGAATTGTTTGACGATTACAATACTTTCTCTTTGTATACTTCGTATACGAGAGAGTAAAAACAATAATTTGAAACACAGAAATATCAAGTAAAAAATTCATGTCTAATTAAAACCAGTGGGAGTGACCTCCCATAAACTTTCTCGTATACTGCTCAAAAATTTGTCATTTCCCCTCCCCTTGCGTGGATAAAAAAAATCGAACCTACTGTAATCCAGAATGCAACGAATATCAGAAGGTTTTTCATTGCAGATTATAGTGATTGTAAAATATTTAAGTGAAGAATCATATTAAAAGAGATGCCTATGTATTAAAACTTAGCAATATTTATTTTCCATCACACTCCAGCAAGATACGCTATTATACGAGCGAGCGAAAACAAAACAGGAGATAAAACATCTATCACAAACTGCGTCTCAAGGACAAACTGACGTAATCCTCCCGCTTGGTACCAGAGGTTGCTAAGGGCGCATGCGCATGGAGATCGGTTTTGAAACGAATGCTTAACAAGTATGCGATTATACAGACCGACAGAGAGTCAACCCTTTGACGGATTTTGCCCAAAATGTTATACAGACCTGCATTCATGACGATAAAATTGTGTACCAAATTTTATCCAACTAGCTATTCAAGTTTTTGAGTTATAGTGTTCGCATGACTTCGGACATACAGACAGACAGACAGGATTCCCGTTGACGGATTTTGTCCAAAATTTGACAGAAACCTACAAATTATGTGTAAAGACCACATACCAAATTTCATCTCCGTAGCTCTAATAGTTTTCGAGTTATCGTGTTCACAGACAGACACACACACAGACAGACAGACATAATTCCAAAATTGTGTTTTTCGGTTAACGTCACGAATTTCGGTAAATATTTTACTAGGAGTGAAAAGCCTTGGAAACCTTTTACTGTCCGTGAGGAGTCTTAAGAACTTTTTAGAGTTTCAGTAAATAAAAAATAGACAGTTAAATAAAATAAGATTAACTGTAAAATGCAATAGATCAAAGGCAAATAGACCAAAGGCAAATATAGGAAGTTGTGTTTTTTTTTTCTTCGCTTACAGAACGCTTGGAATAAAGGTAAATATAGAGAATTGGGAATTTTATTGGAATTAAGATTGTTCTTAAAATGTTTTATTTGCTTTTTCTTTGATTCTGAATTGTTACAAATATTTTTAATCCTTAGTAATTGATGTAATATTGTGTTTTTATAGATCTTAAAAGATATATTAGAATTCCAAAAGTTAAACCTATTAACATTAAATTCAAATTCATTTCTTTTGTCTTAAATGCCTAAATTTAATTCGTTATGACTGTCAATATTTAAATTAAGAAAAATAGCTTTAATATTATTATCGTTAGTTTTTCTTAATTTTAGTTCCTCAGGATAAATATCCCCACTAACTGTAGAAAAATCTTTAAAATTAAAAATTATGATGACATCTACATATCTAAAAGCTGAATTTAAACTTAAAACTGTATCTTTTTCATAAAAATGAAGAAATAGATTTGCAATTAAAGAAGAAAAACAAGATCCCTGTGGAATTCTTTTAATCTGTAAGAAAATATTTTCGCCATTCAAGATGAAATTTTTGAAGACGCATAAATTAATAATGTCTGACCAATAAGCTTCTGAGCATTCTAACAAATTTTTTAAGTCAAAGTAATATTGCATTAAAACCTCTTTTAATTTATTAAGTGAGATGCTAGTGAACAGGTCCTGAAAGTCATATGTCTCGATATGAGTTATTTCATTGTTCTTTGTAAAATCAATCATTTTAATGTTGCTTTTAATTATCCAAGTAAAATTTTCTTTTTCTATGAAACTTAGAATAATATTTAAGTACTTAGAGAATGATTCTCCAGCTTTTCTCATATAGGTATTTGTTCCGCAAGTGATATATCTGAACTTGATAGGTTGTTTGCGGAATTTTGGATAGATTGTAATATATGGAAGGGTCATATTATTGTTTATGTAATAAAATCTTTTATTTAAAGTATGGATTTTTTCAGTACAGTGGTGCTATTAGATTTATATAATTTGAATGTTTTTAGTTCCTTATCCAAGCGTTCTAGATAGAATTTTTTACAAATAATAGAGAAATTGCCTGAAGCTTTATCGATTGGATTTAGAATTGAAAGTTTTTGTAGTTCTTTGATTTTTTCTTTAAGGAACAATTCTCCTTTCTTTTTAAGGAATAACAACTGTTATTATTATAGTAATTATAGAATTTCTTATTGGTAAAATCTTTAAATTTGAAATAATAACGCCATTTCGAGTCTATGAAGAAACAAAGAGGGATATCGAAATTGTTTGAAATTTTTAAACAAAAACAGTCAATATTTTTAAGAAGGCTTTTTAATATTTGTTCTCTTTTAATTCTAAAATTGGGACGAAATTTGTACCTTTTTCCAAAAGTTTTCATAATTCAATATCTTGAATTAAAATGAAATGAATATATATATTATACATATATATATATATAGATATATATAGAGAAAGATATAGTTATATATATATATATATATATATATATATATATATATATATATATATATAAAGTGTTATATATCATATACATAAAGTTTTAAACAAAGGGTGGTTTTGGGTTCTAAGGGTCATGATCGGTGAAGATCTGCAGAAATTTTCCGGAGGTCGTGTCATGAGAACCATTGCAATAGGTAGATTTTCCTATAAGGAATCTACCTGAAAAAGACAAAGCATATTTGATGGAAATTTGGAATATGCCACATTAATTTAGGGTTGGATCGTTAGGTGAAAACGAAGAAATGAATACTTTTTTCTTTAAAAAAAAACATAGAGAAATACCTAGACATGGCCAAACAGTTGCAGTCCTGAAAGAATATTCTTTCACTGAATGAAGTTAGAAGATTAAGTGAGGACTACGTGAATGTTTGGGTATCATTCAACGAATTTTAAAAAAATATCTGCGATAAAAGGAAACAATCAGAAATATCAGTTTCTTAACAAAGACTACAGAACAGAATCTAAGATATTGCTATAAAGAGTTCATAGAGTGAAGATATTTTGTTGAAAAAGAAAACACTTTCGGTTAGTGGTAATCAACAGTGATGACGAAGAATAAATCATTTAATCAATTAGGTAGATTCCTTATAGGAACTCTACCTATTGAAATGGTTCTCATGACACGACTTCCGGAAACTTTCTGCAAATCTTCACCGATCATGATACCTAGAACCCAAAACCACCCATATATGTATATAACGCTTTTTCCCATGTTATCTTGTCGACACGATAACTGGAGTAATTTTTATTTCATTTTAATCCGCGCGGGATATGTTGTAAGCATAGTGGAAATCTCAGTCGAGTTCGTAGATGGCCTATCCAACTGAAAGGGGGTGGAAATGGTGAGGGATGGAATTGTTCATTTTACCATAATTTCTTTACAATTGAATATAGAAAGAAAATTCAAATTAGGCGAATTATCGCCTTATCATAAAGACCAATTTTTACATTTACACTTTTTCGATAGCTACAATTGCTTCGAAGTTATGAGCTGAAAAGGGATTTTCCCTCCCTTCCTCTCCTCTCCCTCCTATTTGAAAGTACATTTCAGTCTACGCATGTTACCCCTTGTTGGAT
>BGPR01000115.1:216575-233855 GCA_013235015.1 Araneus ventricosus
ATTTCTTTACAATTGAATATAGAAAGAAAATTCAAATTAGGCGAATTATCGCCTTATCATAACGAACGATTTTTACATTTACACTTTTTCGGTAGCTACAATTGCTTCGAAGTTATTAACTGAAAAAAGATGTTCAATTCCCCCCGTAATTTATCTTTTCCTCAAAGCTCTATACGATTGAAGATAGAAAGAAAATTTCAATTAGGAGAATTATCACCTTATCATAACAAACCACTTTTATATTGAAATTTTTCTGACAGCAAGAATTACTTAGAAGTTATGAGCTGAAAAGCGATTTTTACCCCCCACCCCACCCCACTTAGAGCTTTAGAGTACGCTTTAACCTATGCATGTGACTCCTTGTTCAAAAGTTCCCATCAGCTGCAGTGACTTCTACTTTTCATACGGTAAACAAGCTGATATATCTGGCTTTGCTCCGGATTAAAATGCTTTCATGTCTAATATTTTTAATGTAAAAACTACTATTGTATAAAAATTATAATACAAAAATTCCTTTTCTGATCTGAAACGTTTTTATTTAAAATCAATTGAACCAGATAATTTTCAGAAACAATCGATAGCTGCTTTTCTCCATAAATTATTATTTCTTATATAGGTACTTCAAATTTTGTTAATAACAACTAAAGTAAAAGAAAGGTTTTAATGAAAGTTTTGAAACAATTAAATTACATAGATAATTATTCATTAATTTAAAGCATGAAAATAAATCAAATCAAATGTTGGTCCTGATATAAATTGTTAATCGTCTACTTTTAAAATTTCCTTTTGCATTCGTCCAGAATTATGTTAATGTATTCTGCAACAATTCTTCATATTATTCTTGTTCTTCAACAATAAAGATTATTGTTAGGTATTCTGTATAAAATTAATTTTCAAAAAAAATATTAAAATGAGAGAAACAAATGGTATGGAAATTGAATTTTTGTGACTGAAAAGTTAATTTTTTGAAATTTAATACGGTGTAAAAATAATTTCTTGAGATAATATTTTCTAAAGATATCGCGGAAAAACGCCTTACTTAATATTTAATTAACTGAAATTTGAACTAATTTTTTGGCTTAGAAAAATTGAGAGTGAACTTCCTCTTGTTTTAAATAAGAAGTGTGCAAAGTGTGGTTGAAATTAGTCCAGAGAGTTAGGAGCAGATGTGGAACATACATATATAACAGAATGACTTTTATTTAAATTAAGTTAAATCCAAACTAGTGCTGGTAAATTTTATGAGCCATAAAAAATTTGTTTTATTGAAGATTTCGTCTCAATTAATTAAATATTTAATTTTAATTAAGTTATTTGTTAATTTTATTAATCAAACATTTAATATTAATAGTTAGTTTGATAATTAGTTAATTTGACAGATTAATTTTATTTGATATTTAACTAAACATGGCGGCACCAATATTTGTTTAATAAATTTAATCTAAAATAGACAAAAAAGGATAGATGTTTAAAAAGAGTTCCCTTTCTCCTTATTGATATTAAAAAATATCTCATGAACTTAAAAATTATTTTGGGGTTTTCTGCCTGAGTTTTGCTTTCAACCGTCGATGGAGATTTAAATTTATTGTTCAAAATGTCTGCATTCATATCCTACGCTTTAAACACGCATATTAAATTTGCCACTCACAGTGTTTAATAATTTTTAATCTCTTATGTGTTAAGAATTTAGTGGAGTTCTCTACATGACCTCATTCTATATAGTAGTGTTTAAATGTTTCGTGTCATGTGATTTTAGCATATGGCAAGGTAAGGTTCGCACAATCATATTGTAACCTAGATTAAATAAATTAATTTCTAAATTAAAAATTCTTCTTTAAAAAAGTTTTTTTATTTGTGTCAAGTGTCAATTTCTTGCTACTGTTTCCGATAGGCGGCTAGCTTAATATTAACTAGGGGATATTTGCACTGCTGGAATGTTTATTTCTTTATGACTCCTACCTGCTGAATGATTATGTGTTGGGATATAAAAAAATTGAGCATTGTACTGACCAACAAATATAGCATAACCTTTTGAGTAGAATGATAAAACCTTGATATAGTAAAAAATTAAATGGCACGAAAACACAATCACAAAGTAAATATTGCTAAGTGCTGAAACAATAAAGTCATTAGCTGTGTGTGCATTGATAAATATGTAATATTTCATTACTTTTGTAACATTAACGTAAAGAAATCTACCTTTGCCTTCCAGTTTGCCGAAACGGATTTTTATTACTTATATCATACTTTTGGTAAAAAAATTTTTTATCAAAATAATTCTCTTGATTTTGAAATGTAATATTATTCACTTCTCAGAACTTTACATTATATTCTTGTTTCGTGTAACAAAGTTAAGTCTAAACCGGGTTTTTTTCAGAATCTAATAACTGTGTTATGTAGGGCAATAAATGGATTTTAATAACCATATTGTGTGGAGTTTATAATCAATTTCACTCAATATATATATTTAAAAGAAATTCCAGAATTCATTTCCTCATCAGTTGTGTGCTAAATTCATTATGAAAGAGCATGTTATAAGTAGAATCAACTTTTAAACAATTTCATTTAACCTAACTTGTTTCTGCTTTGAAAGATGAAATATTGTAATTTACTTTTCCCTCACTACCTGATGTGCTAGATTTTTTGAAATTTTGTACACTCGTGTGTTATCGATGACGATATACTATTTTAATATTTTCGGAACTTAAGTATCAGTTAATAGTGTGATGTATTTCAGCATAGCATGAATAATCGTGCAGCCTTCTTTATCAAAAATAATATGTTTATTGGGAGTCTTCCACAGCACAAACATGTAAAACAAACGCATACATTTACATCACAAACGTTACATCACTGACTGACATCGAATTCCATGATCAATCCTCATTATTCTTTTCCGTTGCTAGGCAACGTTAGCAAAGACAAATATATCGTTGCCACACTATTTTTATAACCTTCAGAAAAGAATTAATGTGAAACGATTTTTTAATTAATTTCTTTTTCAGCCAAACGATATTTTTGAATTAATTTCGTTTTCAGCCAAACGATATTTTTGAATTAATTTCGTTTTCAGCCAAACGATATTTTTGAATTAATTTCTTTTATGACCAAACGATTTTTTTATTTAATTAATTTCTTTTCTTTGAAAATTTTAATAATTCTACAAATATATATTTTTTATTCGTTACGAATATTAAAATAGATTGAATAAATTTTTATTCCACACGACTGCGCCACCTGGTGAGAAATATAAGCAAAAATTGATTTAGCAGTTTCTTAATATTTATAACAATGAATTATAAAGTAAAGATTAAAAAAATAGATAAAATATCAACTTTTTAGTTGCCCAATAAAAGAGTGTTTTAAAAACTGCATTTATTAAATTTATTTTCAGAGCAGTATTTTCATTTGGAGTAGAGATCACAGAGTACATCACAAGCATGTGGACACCGATGCTGATCCTTACAATATCAATCGTGGCTTCTTTTTTGCCCATATAGGATGGCTCATGTGCAAAAAGCACCCAGATGTTATCACAGCTGGCAAAAAACTGCCTGTGGATGACCTATTGGCTGATCCAGTAGTTAGATTTAATAGAAAGTAAGTGACTCTTTCAAATTTATCGAAGGGGCCATGGTGGACCCACAACAGTCTTTGGACTTCGGTATCATAGGCTCACTTTTATCAGTGGCGAATCCAGGAAGGGTGGTAGGCGTCTACAGCCCTCAGAGTTGAATAAAAATTCTTGATTTTCTTTTTCAAATCGCTACAACTGTTTGTTCTTCATCTCTCTCTTTCTAAAATAAAACGCGGCAACATTGCTTTCTGGATTTGAGAGGCTCGAAAATTTTACCGCTTTTGTAGTTTTTCCACTCGTAATTGTCGCGTTAAATCGGTTGAAAACATTTTGTGGCTAATTATTTCTTTGTGCTTTTATTAAATTATCGAAAGTAATGTAGTGTACTTTGTGATTCTTATTGTCAGGTGAGTAATGTTAAAGTGCTTTGACTTACACAAGCCGTGAGTACACGAGGATACAAAATTTGTATGAACTCAACCCTACCCTGAAACGAAACCCTGGATTCGCCACTGACTTTTATTATAATACAGTGGAATCTCAGTTATCTCCTTCTTTGGTGTGTTGCGGAAGTTTGGAGGGTGGCGGTGACGGTTCAGGTGGCGTCTTTGACATCTGATCACGATTATGATCCCTATCCCAGTATTATTCCCGTGTTGCTTCACAACAGGGCCGAACTAACACCGACATAGAAGAGGATTGCCGATGTCGGATACATAAAAATACAGGATATTCTATATATATGTTATCGTTAAAGTGTATAATTCAGCTATTTCATAGAATAACTTGGTATTAAACTAGGTAATTCATGAAATATCTAGTTATTCTATGAAATAACGGAGTGAAAATAAGTAGGTATTCATGAAATATCTAGTTATTCTATGAAATAACAGAGTGAAAATAAGTTGGTAATTCATGAAATATCTAGTTATTCTATGAAATAACGGAGTGAAAATAAGTAGGTAATTCATGAAATATCTATTTAGTCTATGAAATAACAAAGTGGAAATAAGTTGGTAATTCATGAAATACCTAGTTATTCTATGAAATAACTGAGTGAAAATAAGTAGGTAATTCATGGTATTATACCTAGTTATTCTATGAAACAACGGAGTGAAAATAAGTAGGTAATTCATGAAATACCTAGTAAATTAATTTAATAAAAAAACCTAAAAAATAAATTTTGTAGATTATTTACATGCCATCTTAAAGAGCAGAGAATTATCTTTTTAATGATTTCAATTTAAATGCTATGCTTTCTTTTTCTTAATTTAATAAACATTTGAAATTTATTTCATACACAATTTGTAACAATACTTTCTGTTATTGTAATTAAATAAAACCAATGATCGTTTTATCCAATCCTTCATTCCAGTATTTTTACCATTTCGAAAGTTATGATAAAAATATTCTTTTCTTTGAATGTTAACAGAAAGGCAGACATTTTATTTAGCTTTTATTTCATAGCTTATACCTCTTTCAATATGTTTGCACCAAAACACAATGATGTTAATTACTCTGTTTCCGCGATGCTTCATTTAATTTCACAATTTTTTAATGACCATAACGAGTGTGTAAAATCATTCATGATTGTTGAGACCACTTCCTACCGGAGGGAGAGGGCCTAAGGAGAAAAGCAAATAACACTATGCGGTTTTTTCCGATCAGTGACAAAAACACTAAAGAGAAGAGAATAATGAGAAAAAAATACGAAATATGAAAGATTTTCTGCTGTTGCCGATGCAATGACTGGGAGGGGGAAATGGAGTACGAAGCACTACGAGATTCTTGGTAGGGAGTTCAAACTAAGGAGAGAAAGAGAGGAAGGGTGTCTCATTGCTGGTCCGAAAGGTTAGTTGATCAACGAAAATCAACGAAAGACGCATCCTCGAAAAACACTTTTATTAAATTGAAAGTGTTATAAGTACTTGGACTTGAAAATATTTTTATCCCGAACAACGCCGGGTATATCAGCTAGTAAATATATAAAATATGTAATATTTTCAACAGTATGTTTATTGACTGAAACAAGACAAAATACAACTCTTTACGTCATTTAAAACATTTTTCCAATTCAAGTACTTATCTGTCTTTAACGATCTAAAAATTACGTATTCGGCCACGATTAGAGTGGGTACTCTCTATCCCCTGCAGCACAAAATATTGCACAATATTATACAATATTGAACAATATTCGCAGTATTGCATAATATTGTACAAAATCATATATGATATCGAGCAATATCGTACAATTTAGGGCAAAATGTTGTGCTACCTGGGATACACTTATTGCTTCGCTCATGCAGTCGGCTGAAAATTTCCGAGTAAGCATATTTATCATATCAATGTTCTGAGTTATTTGAAATTATATCAGATTTTTTTTGGATCTTTTGAGATATGACCGTAATTATTCTCGCTATAATGATATAACAAGCACATTAATTTGTCTAAATAGTTCCATTCCCTAAAAAATTCCTGTTTTTGCTTCTTCTGTTTTGTGGGGATGGGTGATTACGTGAGGACATTTTTCTATCTCTTTTTTCTCTATTCTGGGTATGGAGAAAGTTTATATTTATGATGGCTACCTTTAAAAAGCTAGATGGCTGATATTTTTAAAACAATCCAATTAGCATTTTTATGTTTGTGTTTTGTTATTCCTCTTTCTTTTGAATAATACTTTTTGATGTACAGATCTCCTTTGTCTTTTGTTGGGAAATTTCGGGGTAAGAGAAGCTATATTTGGTGTAATGCAAGCTTCTTACAGAAAATTTCCCAATTATTTTTTTGGATCCATTTCGAATAAAGTCCTTAGCCCTTGAAGAAATGGACTAGAATGGATTCCTTGTTTTTCCTATTACTCAGAGTTATCTTTGTTTTTTTGGCTTTCTTTGTATGATATTGATTTCCATTGTTCTTTGTTTTGCTGCTGCAATTGCGCGATACTTAAACATTGTTTAAATTTTATTATCTAAATTTTATTGTTTTTAAATAAATTTTTTGTTTAAAGTTCAAGTTAAAATAATTTTTATTTTTTAATTTATTCTAATTTTTCTAGTTGATTGTTTTTAGGCGATGTAACAAGCACCTTATTTTCGTGTATTTTAACTTTCAGGTACTATTATCCCATGTGGTTTCTTTTCTGTCTCGTTCTTCCAACGATAGTTCCTGTTTATTTTTGGGGTGAAAAATGGCTGGATTCTTTCTGCGTTGCTGGTGCGCTGAAGTACGTCTTCCAACTCCATAGCACCTTTACTATTAACAGCGTCGCCCACAAGTACGGTTATCGCCCTTTCGACAAGAAGATGGAAGCTAGAGAATCTTTCTTTACTGAATCCGTTCAACCAGGTGAAGGATCCCACAACTATCACCATGTATTTCCAAGGGATTACACGACAAAAGAGCTCGCACTGTCCTTTAACTCTTCCAGATATTTCATCGAATTCATGGCACTAATTGGGCAAGCATACGATTTAAAAATGTCTTCAGAAGAATTGGTTGAAGCTAGAAAACTGAAAACTGGCAATGGCAGCAGATGAAATACGATCATGATTTCTGACGCACATAATGATCACGCCGATTTTGGTTTTGTTGATTTGTATTGTTTGAAAACCGTTTAGGACAACATACCTACAAGCATAAATAGTATTTATTTACTATTTAAGTTTGAAGGTACTTGTTATGTTTGCTGTTTGTATTTTATTATATTTATATTCACATTTCTATTTTGTATTGCATTAGTTTCAATGTATTTGTATCATGGCATGCATTCTGACACAAAAAATAGTCACAAAATGTTTGATTTTTTTTATTTGTTTGTTTGTAAACAATTCATATTGAATTCCCTTTATGTTCTGCATTTCATTATATTAATGCAAGTTTGAATGCAGAAATGTAATTGAAATGAAATGAGTTATATTTGCTTTTATGTTTTTTCTCATGCCGTTCAATGTAACCGTTCTCCGAAAAACACGTTGAAATACCTTTTTATGTGAAAAATTTAATCACTTATATGAAAAGTATTAGTAGCAGTCCTCTAAATAAAATTTGTGGTTTACTTTATATCACGACGTATATATTATTATTTCCATCATCCACTATTTCATTATATAAGTAAATGATACGACTATTTTGATTTCAGCTCTGAAATATGGATTTCATGAATAAATCTTTATTAGTTAATCTATACTTATAAAAGGAAATGTTTGTGTGTGTGTATGAATGCGTGTGTATATGTGTGCATGCGATGTCCAGACGAATCTATCGCACTTACAGACATGAAATTTAGCACACAGGTTGTCGTGATAGTGATTCAATGCACCCTGAAGCCCGATTTTTAAAATTTAATCCAGAAACGTTTTTTGTGGCGTTCTGGCGTGTGAATGAAATTCCTTCCCGAGACCCCAATAGGAGGAACGTAGTCCTACGTTAAAATAATCTGGGAAATCAATAATGTGAATCTATTGTTTTGATTTTGCTTTCAAAACTTTTTCGTGTCATTGTGGGCATGTTTTTTTTCATTTTGTTGAAGTCCTGATTTCACGGGCAACGCCTTGCTAGTACTGCTAGTTACTGCTCATTTAAGAAAGCAATAATTTTTAAAGAACTTTCTGTCGAAGAAAATGATAAACGAAACACGTTTTCATTCGTTAATTGTTTGTTTCTACAGCTTACGTATTGTATAGCAACGGATTCAGGAACCTTTCGTGCTTTTGCGCATGCGCCGGGCGTAGTTAGTTTCATAAAATAGGGGAAAAGTTAAGAATGGGAGGGTGATGTTTACATTTAACTGAGCGTGATCTAACAAAGAACTCTGGAAATGCGCTCATATGACTCACTGCCTGACATCCCTTTCCGGTGTCAAATCGTCTAAAAGTTGTAATCTCGCAATCCGTTGTTGAACAGTAAATTAAAGGTATTTTAAAGGGAAAAGAGAATTCTTTTCTGATTTAATTTTAACAATGCCGCCTTTAACTTCAGCCACTAAAGGATATTTATTTTGCCACATTTGGAAAACTATAGCCAAGTGAAAAAACATGAAAAGGTTCCACATTTAATATTAAAACATTTGTTTTATTATTGTATCCATTCCATCGCTTTTCAGTAACAGATAGCGCCATTTTAGGATAGGGGAAATTTTCGCACCTGCACCCATCATATTATTTTGAATTCAGTAATATATTGCAATTCTGAATTTCGAGCGAATATTCACGTGAAAATCAGTGATTTTAGGAGATTCCTTGTAGAAAGATAATCTATTGCAGAGTTCTCTTGATAAGACTTCGGAACTATGTGTGTTTGTTTTCAGCGCTTTATCCATGTTATCTCGTGAATACAATAATTAGAGTAATTTTAATTGGATTCGTAAGAATGGCGAAAGTTTCAGCCACGTTCGTAGATGGGCCATCCACCTCAAAACGATGAAAATGGTGAGGTATTGAAATTTTCATTTCCCCATATTTTCTTACTAATTCAGTGGTTCTCTTGATAAGACTTCGAAACTATGTGTATATGCTTTCAGCGTTTTATCTATGTTATTTCGAGAATACGATAACTTGAGTAATTTTAATTGGATTCATAGGACTGGCGACAGATTCGGCTACGTTCGTAGATGGGCTATCCCCTCAAAGACGCTGGAAATGGTGAGGTATGGAAATTTTCATTTCCCCATAATTATGTTACTATTGAAACAAGAAAAATAATTCAAATTATCCATCTGGCGGCATTACAGGCCTTGAATCCTTTCGGGTAGGCGTATCGCCATGAGGTATATGAATTCGAATTATTGTATTAGCACAAGATATTCTACGATATCTACACGATGTTGCTACGATATTCTAATTGGCGTACAATATTGTAAAGACAGTGTATGAATATTGCAAAGCATCTTGTTCTGAAAAGGTAGGCAAATTATATCGCCTTATCATAAGGAAAAACTTTTGTATTAATGTTTTTGATAGCTGCAATCCTTTAAAAGTTAAGGGTTGGAAAATAATTTTTAACTATCGACTTCGACTGCTTTTCTACGTAAGCATGAGACACCTCGTTGGAAAGCTCTCATCATTTACATTCGCTTCCACCCTCTTCCATCCCCATTGCTCCAATCCATATGAAATTAGAGGTGAAAATGGCGGTGAGGTGTGAAATTTTCTTTTCCTGATATCTCTGCCTCCCATCTTGCCGAGAGGAATTTTTCTGCCAACCTGACGGTCTTATGTATTTTTTGAAATCTTTTAAAAAAAGAAAAAAATCATAAAGAAGAGGAGGAAAGAGAACAAAGACACTTATCAATGAGTTTAGCTGTGACACTTTTCTTTAATTCACACACGTCTAATACTTTATATATATATATATATATAAATAAAAGAAAAACTCTTGAACTTGTAACTAACAAATTTGTCACTAGTTTGCAATATTGTATCACTTCTAACGGTTCTCACTTTGAAAACATTCTGCATTAAAATCCTTTTCAGCGTCCTTTTCAATAAAAAAATGTTTCTAGTGCTATCTGCAACGACTCAAGTGTTATTTCAGTTAAAATTTGTAGGCTAATTAAAAGTCACCCTGTATATGTTGATTGTGTTTATTTCTTCAGTTCTTTTAGTCTTCAGTTATGTGATGATGTCCTATTGATGCTTTGTTGGTTTATTATTGGAGTCATTGAAGTGTTTTTTGAAATCTTGGTGTTCACTTCAAACAGTAACACGGACACACCACCATAAATTCGTCAAAGTTAGAAACTTCATTTTTATCTAAGGATAGTTGAAATTGATTTGGAATTTCGTGAAAGAATTTTGTTAATTAAAAGCACATTCGAAACATCATTGAGATCAAATTTCAGAACGTCGCGGATAAGTGTGGAATCTTTTCTTTATTGAAGATATTTTTGATGGCTAGTTTAAGAATTTGGTGCGGTTCGCCAAAGTTCATTTGATGAATTGTCCAATCAAGTTCATGCAGTACAAATTAGAGGCTTGCCTCTAATTTGAAGATGCTGTCTTCAAATTCTGACAGGCTGAATTTCACTTACACTAAGTCCTCGTTTATGACAAGTTTGTAAACATTCAACACAAGTTTGTAAAATATACTTACATACTTACAAAACTGATAATCAACACTTTCTTCTTCTCCTCAATGATCTATTTAAAGCAAGGATTGCAAATTTACATAAGAAAAAGTCAGATCAAACCATTATATATATGACAATTAACTTCAAAAATCCAATATTCGTTAACTTTAAATTAAACTCTGCACTTAAAGAAAGTTCAAACTTATTCCCAATAAAAAATATAGAAATAAACAAATGCTTGAAATATGACACAACATGAAATATGACCTCTACTTTGAAGATGTTGTCTTCAAATTCTGACAGGCTGGATTCCACTTGCACCAAGTCCTCGTTTATGAAAGTTTGTAAACTTCAATTTTCTGACTGATTCAGTTCTCAAAGCCTTTTTCTCTTTTTCAGTTAAATGGAAACCTATCAATTACACCACTGGCCAAAAGTATTGCAAGATTGGGAAAGTGCGAAACATTTGGAGTTAATTTGAATACAATGGTTCAAATCAGTTGTGGAGAATCGTGGATCGTACAATCGTGGAAACTCACATTTTATAGTGAATATTTTGTCACGAAGACATTTGAGAGACCGTTCACAAATTGATGAAGACGAAAATAATTTGAGCTCACCCCGCTTCACAGGAAGCTGATAATGTTTTGAAACTTTCATCAATAGTTTTGCTTCTTATGCACATTGCTTGCATGCATTTTCATAAAAATATCATGAATATTTGGGAAAATATAAAAGTGTCTTTAAAACATCCCAAATTTGTCGTATGTTTTCTGATTATAACATGCAGAGTTTTACGCCAGATTTTGCGAATCTTACAGAATACTCGACAATGTGTTAAAAAAACATTGCACTAAAATTTGTAGTAAATAGCTTGAATATTTAAGCAAATATGAGTTTTCGTAGCAAATATTTTTTATCTCGCATGTGCGAAACACGGTGAAATTTTTCTTTCAGAACGTCGAAGCCAGATATTTAACGCAGCTTATATAAAACTTCCAGTTGAATACCATTAATATTTAGAAAGTCGCAGACCAGCAGAATTCCTGTTGCTCTCTAAGAGAAACAAAATGATGAGGGATTTTCCATAAATCAATATTCTTTTAACTTGAATCTTCGCACAGGAGTATTGACTTTTATGAAATTTGAATATCCTGAGTACCCATTTGAACTTATAAATTAAATACATAATTAAAATTGCAATTAGACGATCAATACTCGAAGATTTTCTGATTTTTAGAGAGGAAATAACATTAAGTTCTGTAAAATTCTACGAATTTTTTTATGTCATTTCTCTAATGCTCCTTCTGCTAAAGTAAATGTTGTGAAGAAATTAAAGTTCCTACATCCATTTCCTTAATCCTTTTTTATTTACTTTCTCGCATACGAAGCGAAAGTATTGTGATCCAACAAATAAAAAAATCTCCAACAACAATACTTCAACGGATCTCCAAGCTTTAGAGCTTAAGTGTCCTAAAAAACCTTTTTGGCAATACGTATCTCTGTCGGTATGTCCGCGTTCCATGTCCGTCCAACCGGTTCAGTTGCCGTAATGGCATCTGGCATGGGGACATTGGGAGGCGTTCTGTCGGTATGTCCGTGAACACGATAACTCAACCAGCGGGAGTGGATTCCCGGAACTTTCTGGTATACGACTAACACTGGTAGGGGGGAAATATACCGCGCGCCAGAAAAATTACGGTATTCCCTGAGGTGGGGAAAACGCTCCACCGTTCGCGCCTTTTCTTTGCATAGTAGAATGGGGAAAAAACTGAATATGCAATTTCAATGTCTTTTTTTAACCGATTGAAAGGTAAATTGGGCACAGATCTATAATTAATGTTAGCATCCGTCTTACCAATTTTTATTTATCTAAGCCAAATGTTTAGGAGATATCATTTTTACAAGTATGCGATTATACAGACGGACAGACAGTCAACCCTTCGACGGATTTGGTCAAAAATTTGATACGGACCTATATTCGTGATGATAAAACTGTGTACCAAATCTTATCCATCTAGCTATTCAGGTTTTTGAGTTATAGTGTTCACATGAAAGTGGATAGACAGACTTCCCGTGGACGGCTTTTGTCCAAAATTTGATAGAAACCTACAAATTATGTGTAAAGATCAGATACCAAATTTCATCCCCATAGTTCTAATAGTTTTTCGAGTTATCGTATTCACAGACACACAGACAGTCATAATTCCAAAATTGTGTTTTTCGGACTCAGGGAGGTCTAAAACGTGGAGATTCGTCAAAATCTCGAGTTCGAATTTTTTGTCGATTACAATACTTCCTCTTTGTATATTTCGTATACGAGAAAGTAAAAAAGGAACAAGCGAGAAATTCGACCAAAACTGCAGAATGTCCATCTGATTTCTGTCGAATTTCGGAAGTCTTCCGGCGCTTATGAACTAAAAAATGATAGAAACGAGTTAGATCGATGAAATTTGGCATATGGTTTATTATTACAATTGTAAATCCGTTTCAAATTTTAGATTAAAACCGTTAAAGTGCTGACTGCCACTTATCTGCTTACCCATGTGAATTTGAAAGCAGTAACTTAGAAACCCAATAAGCTGAATGGTAGGCTTCTGGTATATGATCTGTACAGCAAAAGTGTGCATCTCTGTCTAATTTTGGACTAAATCATCAGAGGTTAAACTGTCTGTCTATCTCTGTGAACACGATAATTCAAAGCACAACAGGCAAGATATATACTGTTTGGTCTTGAGTAGGGTTTGCAATCCGGAAAAGGGAGCAATCTGGTAATCCGGCTGATCCGGCATCATTAGACGTCTACCGGATCCGGCACCAGTTTACCGGTTCCGGTAAAATAAAAAAAATACATGAAGCCGATTTCTTGAAAAAATACTCGCGTTGTTGCAAGAGTAGGTACTTAAATGCGTGGTGTGTACGAGTCGTTTGACGCTGACTCACCCGCTTCACATATAGACATTGTTATTGTTCAATTGATAGATGAATTATATTTATGTTGCATTTACGAGTACGAGAATGATTTAAGTAGATAATTAGATTTAGAAATGAATTGAGTAACGATCGATGTTTCTGATTTTTCTTTATAATACGACTTTCTTCTTAAATAGTGACCGAAATAACGTTTTAAATTGTAAGTATGCTCCTATTTGCATTGCAGGTACCAGTCTAAAAGTTCTAAAACAAACATGTCACTTTTGAAACCAATTCAAAATGAAAACAGAAATATTAATATACTTACAGAATAAAAAAATATGATTATGATACAAGACGAACTGATGATACATTTTCTATGCCGAAGAAAAAAGTTGTAAGACTAGAAATGAAAAATATCTTAGAAAGAGTTGTTCAAGATGATAGGTTTAAAGAAAACGTAGATAATATAGTAGAAAATAACTCTTCTCATTCTTCGTCATTGAAAAATGATTTGACATTACAGATGCGAATGCAGCAAGTTATGAAAACCTAGAGAATAAATACCAAAAAAGAGAAAGATTTTGAGAAAATATTAAAAAAGGAAATGACTGCATATGAAAGTGAAGGAGTTAGAGGAAAACACTTGTCTTCTATTCACGAGTATTTGTTGACAATAAAACCGACCAGTGTAGAAGCTGAAAGGGCTTTCTAGGCCCCTGGTTATATTTGTAGAAGTCGATTGCCAGACGACACAATTAACACTATTTGTTTCCTACAATAATTTTTTCAAAACCAAAGTAAGGTTTTTTTTTAATTGTTTAACTTAAAATAATAATTTAAAGTAGGTATATTAAAAAATACGAAGAAGTTTTAAACTCGTTATTGTGATAATTATGCCATTGATTAAACAGATTCATGATGACTGTCATAATTATAAGAATGAGACTGCTTGGCGTGTCTACAATACCTAATTATTGTGATCTCAGTTGATAAGCTTGATTTAGTTAGATTTAATATAAGTTACTTACATAATATAAGTTACATTACAAGTTATCATTGATATCATTTTTGAAATCTAGTAAGTGAGACTGAACTTAACCGCCCATCGTTATCTAATTATTACTAAACTAATACAACAATTATAATTTAACTAGTTACATTGTACTAAATTTTTATTGTTAATTTATACGTAAATGTTGATTAATTATAACAGTGTAAATAAAGTTGATTTCATAAGAAATTAACGCGTTTTTTATAAACTTTGTAATACACTCACTTTATCATCTTTTATACAGTTGATTTTGGAATGAAAAGGCAAAATAGTTTTGATGTAACCAATCCGGCCGGATCCGGTCGGATCAATGGGAATTCGGTCGGATCCGACCGGATTGAAATTGGTGCCGGATTGCAATCCCTAGTCTTGAGATCAAAGTTGCAGATATATTCTCTTCACTAACTACGAAGTTAAACAGAAAACGCTCCGTAATGTGTAAATATATCAAAATATCAAAGTGAAAACACTCTTGATTGTTGTAATAAACCAACAGGAGTGGTCTCCTTGAAATGTTCTCGTATCCGACCTAATACCGGTGGGGAAAAATTTACACCTAATGCAGGAACACGCTCCATTCCCTAACACAGGTGAGAAAAAACACACGAATTCGTCGCAATTTTTTGTGTCGTAGAATGACAAAGAAACTGAATATGCAATTTGAATGCCTTTTTTTCACCGATTGAAACGAAAATTGGCACGGATCTACAATTAAAGTTAGCAGACCTCATGCCTGTTTTTATTTATCTAAGTCAGAGCGTTTAGGAGTTATCGTGTTTACAATCATGCGGTTATACAGACCGACAGACACGAGAGTCCAAAATTTGATACTGACCTACATTCGAGATGATAAAACTGTGTACCATGTTTTTAACTATCTAGCCATGTCCCAGATAGCAAAGAAGGTTGCGGAAAGGTTGCCATTTCACTTTCCATAGGCTGTCCGCGAAAGCATTTCCGCGCAAACCGTTTCGGAAACCATTGCCGCAAGGTATACGTAGGAAAGCTTTTTATGAACTGCCTGTCCGACAAAGTTTGAAAGACAAGACGCTTGATGACGTAGACTGCACGCATGCGCCCTCTGTACTCCAGCTTTCTCATTTATCCATTGAGACTCGCCTGCAGGTTTGTTGGCTCGCCATTTGTTTACACGTGGTTCTGGTAAGTGTATTTTATAAAACTGAAACAAGAAATTTGTGGATATTTATTTTCAATTTCCACTTTATTTTGCTTAAGTAATATGATTGTTATCCCTATAATAATATACAATATTTACGAAAGTAATTACTCTTTAAATCTACGTTTTTCTTCTATACTTTAGACAAAACAAGTTGATAATTCGTTTTATGCTTGCGATTATGTTATTTCGAAATGGCTCCATAGATATACTACCATATCGTTCCTAATGGTTTGAGCTCGATACATGTTACGCATTATCCCAAGATTAAAAAAAATTTTTTTTTGCATTTTTCGTAAGAACTAAACTGTTTCTAAAATCATATATATACCTATATAGTCATATTACATTGTTAATCTCACTCTTTTTACTCGAAATCTGGAAGAGTTTTGTAATTTATATAGCAATCAAACAGACTTTTCAAAACTGTTAAATAAGAAGAAATTAATATTTTAGTCAGTAAGTTTTGGTAATGCTGTTTTTCACTTTTGCTTCCCCCTTTCCCGAAAAAGAATCCTGGTTACAGCCTTGAATCATATATATTCAGTAATAAACGTGTTAAAGACATTGCCGACAGATCAATTTGAACTTTCCTGTTCTTAATAATATATAACATTGTACAGAATATTTACTGATTTTAAAAAAAATGTGGATAAAAATAAGCTTTGTTGATATTTCAGTTGAAGTTTTTTGTGTCGATCACATATTTAATAGCTTAAAATTTTAAAAAAAAGCACTATAAAGAATCATTAGCTTACTAATTTTGTTTCTTCAAGGGTAATTAAAATTAGTCATTAAAAATTAGTATTTTCATTATTTAAGGTCTAAGCCTCTTCTATCTAAGAGTATCTTATTGACCTAATTATATATTAAGAAAATAATAAATGAATAAAATTATTCTAAACAGCAAATATAAATCAAACAAGATATTGAAATATTATTTAAAATAATTCAGTATGTAAGTCAATATAAAGTATATATTCAATATTCAAATATTTAAAGTTTTTTGCATTATATTTTTCTAACATACCTTTAATAAATGTTTAAAATAATTAAAAAATCAATACGAAAAATAAAAAATCCCAGAAAAACCATAAAGCTTAACATGAATAATAAAAGAGGGTGGACTGGATAATTTTTATCCCAATAATTTAATATTATACTGTTTGTAAACTTTTAATTAAGAAATATGGTCAATTTATAGGAAAGTATATTTTTGCTGTCTTAATTTATTTTTAAAGTTACATTTTTAAAATTATGTTGAAATAGTATCTTTTTAACAAACATTTTATGATATGACACTTATATTTTATTTTCCATGAACTAGTGAATGATTTTTATTTAATATTATTTTGTTTATTTTATTTCTGTAAAGTTGCTGGTTTGAAATAAATTAAATAAAATTAATGTTTTCCTCCTGTAAAGTAGCATTTAAACTTAGCGATTGTTAGTTGATAATATTTGCTTGCATAATAGCCATCTTTTGTAGTTTT
>BGPR01000115.1:233865-257935 GCA_013235015.1 Araneus ventricosus
AATATTTCCCATTTTTCTGTTTCGTGTGCATTTCCTCATTTTTCACTTTTCAGCAATCTCATGGCTGTTATTGATTACTCTGTTTAATATTTGCGAACCCTGAGTTGTTAATAATATTTGCTTGAATAATAGCCATCTTTTGTAGTTTTGTACACACGTTCTTTTAAATATTTCCCATTTTTACTTTCTCGTATACGAAGTATACAAAGAGAAAATATTGTAATCGTCAAAAAATTCGAACTTGAGATTCTGACAAATCTCCACGTTTTATACCTTCCTGAGTCTGAAAAACACAATTTTGGAATTATGTCTGTTTGTGTGTCTGTGAACACGATAACTCGAAAACTATTAGAGATAAAGGGATGAAATTTGGTATGTGAACTTGAAACATAATTTGTAGGTTTCTATCAAATTTCGGACAAAATCTGTCAACGGGAAGTCTGTCAATCTGTATGTCCGCGGTCATGTGAACACTATAACTCAAAAACTTGAATAGCTAGATAGATAAAATTTGGTACACAGTTTTATCGTCATGAATGTAGGTCCGTATAAAATTTTGGGCCACATCCGTCAAAGGATGGACTGTCTGTTGGTCTGTATAATCGCATACGTGTTCAGTTTTGAAACTAACTCCATGCGCATGCCTAATGGTGGCAATGCCTGTGCAAAGAAGAAGGGACACTCAAAAAACTTGGCAGTTTGCCAAAAACGAATTCTGGCGCGGTTTTGTAAGGAAGCAAACATTTAGGGAGTCTCGCCAGGTTCTGTTGCGCAAAAGAATGCGCAGGGGATTTGATTTGTTCTGATCCTTCAAATTACGCGTGGTTCCGACTTTGGTTTACTTGCGACGGAAGTTTATTTGGCGTCTTTTATTATTCTAGTTTCCTCTACATGTGTTAGGAGTATACGAGAAAGTTTAGGGGAGACCACTCCCGCTGGTTCTGTTTCGTGTGCATTTCCTTATTTTTCACTTTTCAGCAATCTCATGGCTGTTATTCATTACTCTGTTTAATAATTCCTAACCCTGATTTTTCTGTTTCAGTTAAATTTATGTATGACTATTGGAGCAAGGGGTGCAAAGATTCTTGTTTGCAATATTATGAGAAAATTTAGGATGGATGAGGTAGGAGAAAAATATTGCCTTACGGGGAAGTCAACAGGTCAAACGAAACTGCCATTTGAAAAAAACAGAGGCCTACAAATTAATCTTAGGTGAGTTTCTTTGCTTTTGTTTCAATTTTTTATTTTGTCAGTTATAATATTTTCAACCAATTTAAGAATTTCATTTGGTTTAATGACCTTACTTTTTGAGAAAAATCAACCAGTATTAAGATTTATTTCCTTTTTCATTCACTTAAAAATTTCTCATTTTGTTAAACTAGATTTTTGTCAGGAATAAATTTAAAATTTTTGTTTTAAATGAATGGTTAGAGATATTACATCACAAATTTAAATTGAACCTATTAATAATTTTAGCGTAATTAAATTTAAAATTGGGTGAAATGTAACAAACAACAGATCATGAGTGTTATACCATGTTCGATTACCCAAAAGTATGGCTTTTATTTAACTGCGCATTTTTTGTTAAAAATATTAGTAAAATAACTGTGCGTGATTGTTTTCTTAAGAAAAATTGGAAAATAACAAATGTTTCGAAAAGAACCGTTAAAGAACAATTCGAATTGTTTAAAAGGGAACAAGAGCAGATATTAAGTGTTCAATTTTCCCATCTCTACTTTATGGTGTATAATGCATGTCTTTTTTTTCTTTCAGAAATTTGCTTCCAAAATTTTACGGATGTAAAACTTAACATTGTACGTGAAGCAATGAGTGATTGGCTAATGCAGTCAAAATTTCGAAAGAACAAGAGGTAAGCATTAATAACACTATTTACTACTTCCAGGAGATTCCTTTCCTTATATTTCTCACTCCTATAATATATAAGCCTCTTACTTTTGAACAACTGGGTTATAAATTTTGACACAAATCTACAATTTTGATGTCAGATCAAATATCATACTTCAGTTTTCTAATTTGTAGCATTTTTGAGTTCTAAAAACATATTTCAATAAAGATCAGAATTTGCATGCTGACAGACAATCAACAATTATTGAAACAAAAACATATGACAAAATTTCATCCATCTAGCTCATTGTGTTCATATGCATGCGGATGGACAGACACACATCCTGCTGCCAGATTTTATACCAAATTTGATAAAAATGTACAATTTTGTGAAAACAGCCACAAACCAAATCTCATCTGCCTATTTTGTTGCATTTTTGAATCATTTTCACAAACTTAATTCCAAAAATGTGTTCAGACTCATCCCGTTCCAAAGCAACATGAGGGCTATGTTGGGATTGTCCTCTTAAATTTGAACCGTGGTCAGATAACGAGGACAACACTTGAGCTGGCACTCCTCTGTCCAAACCTCCGCACCACAACAGTATGGTTACAGTAACAGTTACATAACAGTAATAATGAAGTATGGACCACCACACCTGAGGCAGCAGCGAGTGAGGTCAAGTGAAGGTGAGCTCTCGAGGTTGGAGTCAATTGCATGTGCAAAATATGATAAATTTATTTTAATTTGTGTGAAAGTTTAAGCGGAACCCGTTGTTGTTCCCCTCAAATCGGGCTGGAGCAAAATTATTGCCCAATTTTAGAGCCCCTTATGTGGTGATATGTGACATTTTTAATTATATCTTTTTGTTCTTAGATTCAAGAGATTGAAAATAAATTTGTTACTGAATAACCTGAAAATGGTGATATTTCCTGTTTAAAAAACATTACATTGTCTTTAAGGACATGATCAACAACATTTTTTTTCTGGGAACTTAATTCAAAATTGCTAACTGCTTGGTTGTTTAAACTTCGATAGTTTTTAAAGGATTGGTAAATTCAGTTAAAAACCTAAATATTTTAGCTCTTATACCATATTTTTAAAACTATTCCTTTCTTTTTTGCAGAGGGAAAAGATTAGAGACAAGAGCATGGGAAAATTGGACTGAAATGTTGCCTCAGTTGCAACTGATGTAAAATAAATTAATACTAAATGTTTATTGTGTGAGTATTTATTGTTAATTGGACTGAAAAGTTGCATCAATTGTAACTGATGTAAAATAAATTAATATTAAATGTTTATTCTGTGACTATTTATTGTTAATTGGCCTGAAATGTTGCCTCAATTGTAACTGATGTAAAATAAATTAAAATTAAAGGTTTATTGTGTGACTATTTATTGTTAATTGGACTGAAATGTTGCCCCAATTGTAACTGATGTAAAATAAATTAATATTAAATGTTTATTGTGTGACTATTTATTGTTAATTGGACTGAAATGTTGCCTCAATTGTAACTGATGTAAAATAAATTAATATTAAAGGTTTATTGTGAGACTATTTATTGTTAATTGGACTGAAAAGTTGCCTCAATTGTAACTGATGTAAAATAAATTAATATTAAATGTTTCTTGTGTGACTATTTATTGTTCACTGTGCTTTGAAATTGTAAAGAATTTGGTTATGTTTGTGCAAGATGAAAACAATAGACGTAAGAACTTTTTTATATCCTAAAAATTTCAGACGGCAAATTAGGTGACTTTTTCCTATTTTTTACAGAATTAAATTAATTTTTCTATTAAGTGTAAATAACATGCAGGCTGAATATATTAAGGGATGACACAATAGCTGGTGATAAAGCTTTATATTTTGCTGTGTAAAAACTAGACTTGCATTTGATGAAAAACAATATGGAGGAAAAATTGGAATGTAAGGGGTGGGCACATGAAGCCTGCAGAGAAGCATGATCAAAATTTAATTTATGATTTCTGCTCGTAAAATTTGCACAAGTCTGATCAATTAACTTAATTTACTGATAAAACAGGGTACCTGTAAACTTCCAAAAAATAATTCTTTAACTCTTCAAAATATAGTTCTTTTACATCAAAGAATATTTATTTTTAGAACTAAAGGACTAATTTATCAATAAAATAGAAATTTAACTAATTTTGGAACCTGGTTTGATCCACCTTTCTCCTATATGAGATCTGTGCTAATTGTTGAAAATCAAGGTTCCAATAAAATTTCCTCAATTTTTCTCAAAATTATTAAATGATTTTGATGTATTTTAATTATAAATTTGCAGAATTATATCATTAACTTGTCTAAAAATTAATTAATCATAAAAATATCAAATTTTAACAAAAATTTTCATTAGTGAATTATAAATTTTTTTCAAATCCTTATGAATTATTCATTAACTAATTTGAAGAAATTCTAGTTTGGTATAAAAACAAGCTTATAAAAAGCCAGAAAAATGTAAAAGAAAAGCCTGAAAAAAGATTAGAAAGAGGTCTAAAACAAGCGTATAAAAAGTCTGAAAGAAGGTAAAAGACAAGCTTAGAAAAAGGTCTAAAACAACCCTTTGAAAGGCTTGAAACAAGCTTGTAATAAAAGCTTGGGGAAATCTTATTGAAACCCTTACAGAAAACCTTGCTTCTTGTTGACTAGCGAACCTTTCCGCTACCTTGCCGAAAAGGTTCAACCCTTGTCATGGAAACCTTTGTGACAACCCTTTACCCTTGCCGACGACAAGGTTTCCAAAACCTTTTAGACAAGCTTTCTTTGCTATCTGGGGTGAGCTATCGTTTTCACATGAACACGGGCAGACAGACAGACTTCTTGTGGATGTAGTTTCTCGAAAATTTGACAGAAACCTACAAATTATGTATAAAGATCACATACCAAATTTCATCTCTCTAGCTCTAACCTTGAGTTATCCTGTTCACAGACATAATTCCAAAATTGTGTTTTTCGGACTCAGGGAGGTCAAAAACGTGGAGATTCATCAAAATCTCAAGTAAGAATTTTTTGACGATTACAATACTTTCTATTTGTATACTTCGTATACGAGAAAGTTAAAAAATACGAGGACCATCGTCATCTAGGAATTCACACCAAATTTCTTACTGGGATTCTAAACTGTAGCTTTATTCCCCAACCTAATTTCAGCTGAATTCTAAAATAGATATAGTTTAAAACTAAATGTTTTATAGTTTACATTAACTACATCCATTCAACATGAAGCATTTTGCACCAAACTATTTATTCAAATGCAGTAAATGCAAACATGCGTTGAAAATTTCAAACTCTTTAATGACATCTTGCCTAATATCCATGCCTTGCCATCGCTAATAAACCAACATACATTTGCTCAGGACAAAATATAAAGTATTTTTAGGATTTAAAATTTGAAAGTTCAAATAAAAGAGCTATTTTAAATCGAATAAAAGTCTGCTGTGAGAGGATTTAGTGAGATGTAATGATGACATTAAGTGTATACAGCGGCTTATCTGTCTTGATCCATGACTGGAATATTTTTGATGTTCACTTAAGTTAATGATAGTTTGAATTTGTGATTTAGAGTCTGGGAATAATTTTAAAAAATTCTCAGTGATCTGTATCCATAAAATCGTTGTTAAAAGTAAGGTTTCAGAAATTGGCACAGTAGCTAGATTAACATCTGAAGAGGTAAGAAGTCTGAAGTGCAGGAAGAACTTACTAGAGGTAAGTTGACTCAAGGTTAATATGTTAATAAAATTTTTCGTTGACTGAATGATTGTAATTACACATGGCCGAAATTGGTGTATGCTATATGAAATGTTTTCTTATATAAATTGCTGTTTCAGATATATCCCGGATTTTATCATATAGTATAGTGAAAGCTTTGAAATCGTGAAAATATATAGAACAGCTATTTATTTTTCGTACAACTAATTTTATAACGGAAATATTGCATTCTTATTTATTTAAACAAATGTTGAATAAAACAAACAATGAGATTCGTAATTGCCTTGAATAAAAACAATTTTTCTTATTATTTATTATTCCTGTTTGTTGTACCAATTTCTTAAAAGTTGCGATATTTAGAAAAAGTGGCGGCATATTATACAAACGAAGTTCATATTTGTCAAGAATTCAACATAATTCAAGTCAGAACTTCCAAAAAATACATCATCTATATTAATTATAATAAAAGTGAATGTTGTGTTGGCATTGTTTATGGCAGAGCCTTGGATCTAGATGAACCAAATTTGGTACAAACATGCTTTTGAAGATAAGATTGTGCAACTCTGAGCGAATTTTTAAAAATTTTAATTAGGATTTTAACTAATAAAAACTAAGTGAACATTTTATGTTTCGTTGATAAATTATGGAAACATTATCACACAAAATAAATATTTATATCACGTCAAAATAAAAAAATGCCTTTTTAATGATATCAATTTAATTGTCGTGCGTTTTCTCCGTAATCTGAACATTTTTTAAAAACTAGATTTAATTCAATTTTCAACACATTTTCATTAATTCAATGATATGTAACAATTAATCGAATATTTTCCTTAATTGTAAAAAACTAAGGCATGAAGATAGTGGCTTTTCCATATTGAGTAGGTTTCAGTTAATTTGTTTATTTTATTGAAATTTTAAGAATTTTTAATTTTGAAATAATTACTTTTAAGGTTTAATTTCAGATTTCAGAAGTGAAGAAAATATTCTTATGCTATTTTAATCTGAAATCCAATTTTATGAATTAACATATATTTTCACTCAGCTAGTTTGAATTTTTTGCCTTAATTTTAATTGCGCATATATTTCTAGTGAATTTTTTACTGACTAAAGGAAAGATGTTATAAAGCCCCTCTAGATATTAAATAAATTAGGAAACTATTTGATAATATATTTACAACTACGATATTATATTATTCTATTTATTTCGTACTTTTATGAACATATTTCAATTAATCAGCATTATATTAGATTACTAAAATTTTCATCCCTTCCCGCTTTAATGGTGACAGGTAACCACTGAATGATTGTAGCGTCGTAAATATGAATGCATTCCTTAACCCTCTGACTGCTCATTCCTCGATTTCCGCTGGTAGGAAGTAAGTCAATTTTCTGCTGCATCCTGCGATTTTCGCAAGCTATTGTGTTTACCTAGTACTATTACAGCGTTATATGGTATTATACTAATAAAGCCTCGCCTATAAATAGCAATTCGCTTGTTTCAACGGTATCATTTGAACATGTTTGCGAACGTTACATCTAAATAGCTATTTAAAAAAATTCGGAAGTCTGAGGGTCAAGATGCAAAGTAACGGTTCTTAACATGTTAACATTTCATTCTAATATTTTTGTTGAATTTCATCCTCTTCAAATGAATTTTAACATTTAAGCAGTATTTAAATAATGTACATATATAAAATTGCTGTCGGCAAGCCGGAAGGCGAAGGGAGATTCCATTTATTCTGAGTTAAAAGGAAAAGACAATTTCATCCCCCCTCATCATTTCCTGCACCAATTTCATAAGGACAGGAGCTATGATAATGAAAAAATGCGGGAGAGACTGCAACTGATGAGAGCATTCATTAATTTATACACGTGCAAAGGTGTCATGCACTAATTTCATAAGGGTAGGAGCTATGAGAATGAAAAAACGCGGGAAAGACGGCAACTGATGAGAGCATTCATTAATTTATACATGTGGAAAGGTGTCATGCACCAATTTCATAAGGGTAGGAGCTATGGTAATGATAAAGCGCGAGAGAGACTGCAACTGATGAGGGCATTCATTAATTTATACATGTGGAAAGGTGTCATGCACCAATTTCATAAGTGTAGGAGCTATGATAATGAAAAAACGCGGGAGAGACTGCAACTGATGAGGGCATTCAATAACTTATACATGTGGAAAGGTGTCATGCACCAATTTCATAAGGGTAGGAGCTATGATAATGAAAAAGCGCGAGAGAGACTGCAACTGATGAGGGCATTCAATAACTTGCTATGTGGAAAGGTGTCATGCACCAATTTCATAAGGGTAGGAGCTATGATAATGAAAAAGCGCGAGAGAGACTGCAACTGATGAGGCATTCATTAATTTATACATGTGGAAAGGTGTCATGCACCAATTTCATAAGGGTAGGAGCTATGATAATGGAAAAACGCGGGAGAGACTGCAACTGATGAAGGCATTCATTAATTTATACATGTGGAAATGTGTCATGCACCAATTTCATAAGTGTAGGAGCTATGATAATGAAAAAACGCGGGAGAGACTGCAACTGATGAAGGCATTCATTAATTTATACATGTGGAAAGGTGTCATGCACCAATTTCATAAGGGTAGGAGCTATTATAATGAAAAAGCGCGGGAGAGACTGCAACTGATGAGGGCATTCAATAACTTATACATGTGGAAAGGTGTCACATTTATAAGTTAAAAAATTTAAAGTTGATTCGAAGTTCTAGACCAAAACATCGTAACATGACGTTTTGTCTGTGTCGATTCGTCAGCCTTTATCGTATTCTTATAAGTTTACTATTGATTATAGCAAAGTGCACACACACACATAACCATTGAAGAGCTAATTTTTTGAGCTAATTTCATACCACTGGTGATCTAAAATTTTGAATTTTAAATTGGTGTAACACACACACGCACATTTAACCACTGAAGAGCTAATTTTTTGAGCTAATTTCGTACCGCTGAAGAGCTAATTTTTTGAGCTAATTTCGTACCGCTGAAGAGCTAAGTTTTTGAATTTTAAAATGGTGTAAAAATGGTTTATGTTCTGTGAAGTTTTTCATTAACAATGTTTATATTTCGATTTCTTTTATTCAAATTCTAATTAAAATTCCGAAATATTTTTTGTTAGCGAGCACCTCCTACTAGTGGCGAATCCATGGGTCTATGGAGCTGCATCACCCCGGATCTAAATCAGAATTATTGATTTTATTTAAAATCACTTAACCGTTTGTTCCTAATTTCTTTTTAAAAAAAAATAATACAAACGTGACAACATCGCTTTTTTGGCTTGGACAGGTTCGAAAATTTTCCTGCTTTTCTAGTCATTCCACTTGTACTTGTAACGTTGACTCGGTCAAAGACATTTTTTTGCTAGTTACTTCATTGTAGTTTTTATTAAATTATCGAAAGTATTGTATTGTTTTTTTTTAATTCTTATTGTCAGATAAGTAAAGTCTGTAAAGTTAAAGTATTTTGCTTTACTTAAACTATGAGGTTTAACATTTGTCACGGCGATAAAAAAAATTTTATAACCTCTGGCCCCCCCCCCCTAATTCCTGGATTCGCCACTGCCTCCTTCCCAAGAAGTAACTACATGCCAAATGTTGTTGTTCTAGATTCGAAGATCTGTCTTGTAGAAAGTTTTAGACATTTTTGCATCAAGAATGTTATATGACGAAGCATCAAGAATGTTATATGACGAAGCAACAAGAATGCTATATGACGAAGCAACAAGAATGTTATATGACGAAGCAACAAGAATGTTATATGACGAAGCATCAAGAATGTCATATGACGAAGCATCAAGAATGTATAATGACGAAGCAACAAGAATGTTATATGACGAAGCATCAAGCAATTTACAGATAGTATCCAACTTTCAAACATTATGATGTTAAAAATATTTTTTGATACAAAATTTCATTTTCCTATGTTTCCGTTCCCGAGGTTCCCGAGGATTGTGCGTTACTTTTGAACCACCCAAATAAATTTCATAGACATTAAAGAGTTGATCTCCTCAAATTTCTTTGCAAGTTAATGAACTTCAATGTGAGCAGTATTATGACGTCATCCTCACACGCCTCGTACACGTCACAGTCATCCTGCAGACGCCTCGTAGCAATGTTTCGCTATTTAGTAATATTTGTGCTGATGTTAAATCTGTTGTAGAGATAGAATGTTTCAAACCATGTAAATCGCGAATTATTGTTGATTTGCAATTATTTTAGAGAAATCTGAGCAAAAATTCCAATGGCATAGTGTTGAAAATAACTGCACAAAGTACCTGCCGACAGTGCGCATGAATGAAAACTTCGATAATAAAATTTTCAAAAATCCCCCGTCGACGGTGCAGTATCTTCATAACCAAACGTGTGTGGTTTTCAGTTTCAGCAAATCATTTCCAATATATTGTACGGCAAGTTACATATATAAGGGATAAACTAAATAAATAAAAAAAAATAAGGTATAAGCTTTTATTCAAAATGCACTTTAAATGAGAAAATACCTTTACATATTATAATTTCGTCAAAATGAACTCAAAAGTAAAAAATAATTGTTTCGTTATAACGAAAATACATTCTAATTTTACTTTTACTAAAATATAATCCTTCAATAGCAATGCGAAAAAATGAACGCAAAATTTGAAAATTTTGCTTTTATTTTTTTCTGATTACAATAAAATTTTTCTGATTAAATTTTTCTGAATACAAAAATACAATAAAATGCATGGTTCGAATAAGAGCGTGGGGGCCTTAGATAGCACCTTGTATTTTGTGCATATTTTCTTAAATAAATGGAATATTCCTAGAAGGTAAAGGCGCCCACGTATATAAGGTATTTATTGTAATAAGTAAGTATTATATACAAAATTTTTTATTATCATTGCTTTTACAAGAAATTAATTCACTGGCCAATATTTATCATCTAATCTGCTCATAAAGACTCTTTCAGCAATGTGTTATTCAGTGAGTCGACACCTCTCATCGGAAACAACATCATTCAACGTAGATACTAATCTTTCATACGCCACAGAACTTCCGATTAAAGATAAATATTTTTTGGCTAAAAAAACAGACAGCATTTGAAGACAAAATTTTTTATTAGTATTGTTTACGCAGGAAATCAATGCATTGGCCAATATTTATCTGTTCATAAAGACTCTTTCAGTAAACCGCCAACAAATAGACGCCTCGAGGAAGCAGTTGTCGGTGATTGGTCTATGATGATGAAATTCAAAGCTCTATAACTTAGTAAAGTCTAGTCGAACCTAAAATCGAGCCTAACTTCGGCCCGGTTTTTTCTCTGTTTTTTTAGATTTTTAAAAAAATACCCGATTTAAACCGGGCAAAAAATAACCGAAAAAAACCAGTTAACCGATAAAAACACCGGTTTTCAGTTTAAACAGGCAGGTTTTTCCATCCCTATGTGCAAGCAATTTTTAAGCATTCGTCACACGTTGAAAATATTTTTGTCAATTTTATATTTCTTTCAAAAAAGAAATTTATATCTGTGGCGTTATAAAGTTTGATCTCTCCGCTTCCGCATTCTTAATTTATTTACAAATTTTTGGTGCACGTTGATTTTTGAGAATACTGAGGTTCAGAACACGAATAATTCTTGTAGTTGCACAACGAAATAAAAACAAATTTTGTTAAAAGGCACAAATCACTGACAGCTAAATTAGAATGATTAATTGAGAACTATTTCTCGTCAGTGCAGAATCCAACATATTTGCTAAGAGTTGCTTTTAATGACATTTTTTTTAAATTAAATATTCAAATAAAACACTTAATACAAAATGATTCTCTTCTCATCTTTTTTTCAGAATGCCTTCAGTAACTTTTAAAACAGAAACTTGCAATCAAAAGTACGGAATCAGTGCAGAATCCGGCATATTTGCTGAGAGTTATTTTTAATGATAATTTTTTAAAATTATATATTCAAATAAATTACTTAATACAAAATGATTCTATTCTCATCTTTTTTTTCAGAATGTCTTCTGTAGTTTCTAAAACAGAAACTTGCAATCAAAAGTGCAGAATCCGACATATTTACTGAGAGTTGATTTTAATAACAATTTTTTAAAATTAAATATTCAAATAAAATACTTAATACAAAATGATTCTATTCTCATCTTTTTTACAGAATGTCTTCTGTAGTTTCTAAAACAGAAACTTGCAATTACAAGTGCAGAAGCCGACATATTTGCTGAGAGTTGTTTATAATGACAAATTTTAAAATTAAATATTCAAATAAATTACTTAATACAAAATGATTCTCTTATCATATTTTTTTTTCAGAATGTCTTCTGTAATTTCTGAAACAGAAACTTGCAATCAAAAGCAGGCAGATCAGTTGAAATCTAAACAGTATGAAATAAAGATAGCTTGGAAACAAGTGCGACACCACGCCTTTTTCCATGCAGTAGCTTTGTACGGTATATATTTGTGCTTCACTTCAACTAGTTGGAAAACTATATTATATGGTAAGTAATACTCAAGAATATTGGCTATAATATTATATCGAACTTTTTTTGTTACAGTACTTCATGTTTTTATTATAAAAATTTTACTTTTTTGTAAATTTTTTATTTTTTAAATCGTACAGAATAGAATAACAGGAATATAAAAATTCTGTTCACTGCAAACATAACTTTAAAAAAATGATTGCAACAAATAAAACTGATCGTTTTTATTCTCAACCATTTCTTATAATCATTTGTAAAAAGTTTAAAATGTTCCTTTTAGATTGTTAATAAACTCAGAGAGATTATTATGTTTTCTTTCGAAAATTGCCGATAGAGTTTGTCTCGTATACAAAATATCTGCCAATGCCTAGAAATCAACTAAAGTTGAGGGAATGCAAATGGGTTCTTCAGGTATATTTTTTTTATTTTCTACGCCTAGGCAGATAACCCAAAGGCTGTAAAGCTTGACATGTCGGAGGGAAGAAACATACAAATCTTGAGTGGAAGATACGTACATAAAACTAAACACGAATCTATACTTATAAAAGGAAATGTTTGGGTGCGTTCTTGCGCGCGATGTCCAGACGAAAATATCGCACTCACAATCATGAAATTTCGCACACAGATAGTCGTAAAGGTTACTCAATGCATATCAAAGCCGGAATTTTAAAATTCAATCTAGAAAATTTTTTATTTAATGTTTTGTGTCATTTTCGGCACGTTTACGCCTGTAGTATCTTTTCCAATGATCGCTAAAAAACAATCGATGGACCATCGGATAGAACAAACAAATTTCGTTCGAATGAAGTTTGTTTTGAGCTTCATTCGTAATTTACTTAATTTTGAGAAATTTTAAGAAAATAGTCAGTTTTGCCATCGTAATTTAATTTTTGTTTTTAAATTTACTGCATCCAAGGTTCTAATAACCCTATTACTTTCAATTTTTTTCAGCTATAACTGGAACAGTTCTGCCGTATTTAAAACAAGAACGATTAAAATATTTTTTCCCGTTTTTTATAATTAATTTTTTCCTGGTCAGTTGAAAGATATTTTTATCTACCGAGCTCCCTCCCGCGAAACGTTTCCAGAATGTTGTAGGCAATTTCATTGGCTGACTGTGCAGAGCACAGGCGACGTCATAACCTTCAAATGAATGACTTCGATTATTATTTTCGGCAGTGTCTTAACGTGTTTATGTCTCGCATATTTTATTTGCTTTATAATTATTTTCACGTTGCAATTTTTTAATATTGTTTCGGATTAACTTACTCTGTATTTTCTATAATTGAAATGTCATGATCGCGAAGAAAAATATGCCTCAATATCAATAATGTGTATTTTTTATTTTGTTTTCAGAAATTTTCATGCCATTGTGGGCGTTATTTTTTTTCATTTTGTTGAAGTCCTGATTCCACGGGAAACGCCGTGAGCGTACTGCTAGTATATAATAACTGAGAGAAGAATAATTTCAGAAAATACAAGCTACAACCATCTTGAGTGGAAGATACATACATAAAACTAAACACAAATATATAATAACTAGCTGGTATACTCGGCGTTGCTCGGGATAAAAATATTTTCATGTCTAAGTACTTGTAACACTTTAAACTTAATTAAACAGTTTTTCGCAGCAACTTCTTTCTTTGATTTTTGTCGTCTACTCCTGTATTGGCTGACATTCTCTGCCAGCAGCAAAACTCCTCTCATCTTTTTCTCTCCGTAGTTTGAGCCACCTGGCCACGAATCTAGCCGTCCTTGGTACGCATTTTTTCTTCCCCATCATTGATTGTTACGGCGACAACAGAAACACTCTCATATCTTGATTTTTATTGCCATTCTCCGGTGTACAATTCTCTTCTTTTTAGTGTTTGAGTGACTGATCAGAAAAGCACCTACACAGTGTTATTGTCCCCTCACCAACTTGACGACTCTTTCTTCTACTGTTAAGCTGGCTTCCTATCGATAGTTATAAACTGCACTAAATCTAATACCAAATTGGATGAGTTATCAATTGAGAAAATTCAAGTTTGGCGGCAGTACTGTGCACTTAAGTCTAACCAAAATTTAAATAAAAACTTGCCTCTCATGAAATTTAAAAGCGTTTTCAATTTTTAACTTTAAAATGGCAGGAAAACATCAGATTAAATGCTTGAAGACAGAATGAAAATCATTTCAGTCTACCTCCCACAAACACACAAGAAAAAAACCCTGAAATCAAATATCTGTTGCCACTTTTAGTATAAGTACAAAAAATATTGTTACAAAATACTTTGAAGCAGGTGCAATAAAATATTTCAGCAATGCAATGAATACTAAAATGAAAATTCTGAGTTTGAGTTAATTTCCCAAGAAAACAGTTTATACTATCACAAACGTAACAACTGCAAAAGCGCGTGAATAAAAGATTCGCTGAAATAATGAGATTAGTTTGAATTTTATTTACAAGAATAAAACCACTGTTACATTAAAGTTAGAAAGCATTTTGAAAAATTAATTAAAATTGAACAAAGTGTTGCATGGAAATAAGGTCGGTGTCATTGAAAAGCTAATTTTTTATCTTTAAGATGAAGTAAAAATGGTGTTTTTGCGATAATAGGCTCCGAAGTTATTGCGGAAAAACGTTAAAATTTAGAGTAATTTTTAATTAGTTTAAATTCTAGTTAAAATTTTGAAAAATCCTTTGTTGGTCAGCACCTACTATCCAAGAAGCAACTGCCTGCCAAATTTCAAGTTTCTAGTCTCAGTGTTTTGGGAGATTTCCGGATGAGTCAGTGAGTCATGGTATTTGCCTTTTATTACTAATATAATAGCCCAGATCTGACTCTCATTTATCCGGTAACGCTCTGACGTCACCAACAATAAAATTTGCGAGACGTTAAACAACATTATTTCATTGTTAGAGTTGCTAGATTTCAGTAATTTTAACTTTAAAAAAGTAATTGCCGTTCTAATTTCAAATTTAATAGCTCTAAAATAGTGAAATAATAAATTTGCTATCGATTGGTATAAAATTTATCTCGCTATGATCAATAGTTCCCGAGAAATTTTAAATCATATTAATCGTATATTTCAAATTAATTTCCATTTTTTAATTGAAAGTAGTAAATCATGTCAGTGGTATATCATGCGCGTGATATAGTTTGGACGCTACGATGCATCTGATTATTTATTGCAATCGTAATGATATAATTTGATAATATTTTTTGGCAACGTTAAAGTTTATACAAAGACATCTGAAGTACAAAGAAAATAGTTAAACAACGAAAAATACTTCACACGGAATATTGTTTACAAAGAGGGTTTTTGAATAAAGAAATGTGTAAATAAGAAAAATTTTTACCTGTCATAAATATATGTTTATTTTATTTGTTTTTAATCAATCTGAAACATTTTTCTCGTATGTACAGTGGAGCACCGTTTATACGTTTCTCGTTTATATGTTTTTATAATTTATACGTTCTTTTTAATGGTCCCAGCAAAATCCAATGCATATTAACGTTATACGTTTTCCTAAAATCACAAATTTCATTTATACGGGTTTTCCCCCCCAAGAACTCAAGAAGAGAGTCAATGCGCATTTCAACCACAGATTCCGCAGTGTTTGCTGTTTATATCACTCTGTAAATGGAGTTTTCTCTGTAGTGTGCTTTTCTTTAAATAAATAACATAACATAACATAACATAACATAACATAACATAACATAACANAACATAACATAACATAACATAACATAACATAACATAACATAACATAATTTTTATTGTATACAGCGGGTCCCGAAAGATCTTTTATAAACTTTAAGGGTAGGTCAGGCTTACAGATACAAGTCGTAACATGAAGTCGGAAATACAAAGAGGGACCTCTACAAGGGTCTCTTCTTAAGTGAATTAAGTATAAAACGGGATACAACAGAAAAATTTACAACACATATATAACAGAATACAAATTTACAATAGACAACAACCCAGTCGCATGAATAATAGCATCACAAGTCATACACAGCATTACCATGACGGCTCGACTTAAGAACATGATACGGTCGCCAAAGTTGGATTTTTTGTAGATTTCTCGCCAAATCTGGTATTTGTGGCTGTTATTCTGAACCACCAGTTTGGCGAGTTTTAGGATAGTTGGCGAGTAGTGCCGCATTTGGCGAGAGATCGCGCCGTGTTCTTAAGCATGACAAATGCAATGGTAAGTAGGACGCAGTATTAATAAATCTTTGGAGTTCTTAAAGTAAAAGTTCAAAGGACTTGCAGCCTAAAGCGACAACCTATTGCATTCTGCAACTAGAGTGTTGTGCTGTTGTAAATTTGTATTCTATTAATCTGTGTTGTACATTTTACCTTTTGTATCCTTTTCTTTTATTTAATTCGTTGACAAACAGCTCAGTGACAAGAATGCGATTTTAGAGGTCATTTTATCAGAAAGAGCACGTTGAATAAATTTCACTTTAGTGAAGAAAGGCTCATTTGTGTTTTAGGTTTGGTGCTATGGCGCATCACAGTATCCCTAGGAGTTCAAGCAATCCACAGACTATGGTGTCATCGGGCGTACAGGGCCAAATTACCTTTACGGATTTTTATGTGTATAGTTACCTTTGCTCTTGGACAGGTAATTCGTTTCCTTTTTGTTAAAATTTAAACGAAACTTTCAATTAAAAAATCCTCAAAAGAAGCAGAATGTCGAAATCCTTCAATTTAAAAAATGAATTCCTTTTGGAATACCGAATGGCGAAGCTAGATTCCTTTTTGTTGAGGTCAAGGATATGAAAATACATGTAATCCTCACACAAGAGCAATTAAATGTGAAGTTTTTTGGGGCGAGATAAGAACAACAAAACTCCGAAAGGGTGGTAGATCTCAAAGAAAGTTATCTCAAAAGTTGTTTGTTTAGATGAGGCAATAATTCGCCTAAAATGAATAACCTTTCTATATTCAAGTAAAAATAAATCGATTGATGTTAGAAAGGACTTCTACATTCTCGGAGGAAATTACATTTTTATTTTCGTTTTTAATTTGGTGAAGGTGAGTGCATCTTTGGTGTAAAAACGGGGCTTCTACCTTCACAGTCACGTTCTGGTAGAAGAAGGCTTCTTCGCAAAAGAGTCCTTTTACCATCAATATCGCAGTTCTCTGCTAGATGTCAGAAGCCCCTTCTTAACATCAATCGATTCAAATAGAAATGAGCTCTCTGGTCTTTCGTATATCTTTTCCCGCTTTTTTGCTCAAGTCTTGGTAGACAGTCGTTATTCTTCGTTGAAAAATTTGTGTCCGAATGCTTGTTTGGCAAAATTATTCAGAAATACCAGTTTCTAGACTAAATATCTAATTTACAAAATATTTTACGCATATTTACAGGAATTTTGGAAGAGATAATGGTTAAAGACAGCCTTTATTTCCAAAATCATTATTCTAGTGTCATGTTGACAAAACAAAACAAAGAGACGCGTCGATGCCTCCTTCGTTTGCCTCTGGTATCCTCCTTCTGATCTGTCTGGCCACCGGGGTCGACCTTGACCTCACCGGTGTTAAATTTGGCCAGACATCGTTCGTTTTGTGAATTGCCTTAGAGCGGAAGCTTATCGTTCAATAGCATGACAAATATAGGAAAAAGGAAATTTCAATCCACCATCAACAATTCCATCCCTAACTAGGCAGATAGAAGGAGAAAGAGAATGTAAAAATTGAGAATTTTCCAATGGGGCTTTATCTGCTTAGGTTCAAAAATGAGGTTCCTCATGATGAGGCAATGATTCGTCTGTTTTGAATCATCTTTCTACTATCAATAAAAATATAGGTTTAGGGAAATGAAAATTCCCATACCTTTTGGACTTGGTGGCCCATCCACAAACTCAACCGAGAATTTAACCTTTCCTACTACGCTTTCCTCGCCGGTTCAAACCCAACTATAATTATTCTTAAATTACTTTCTGGTTATTTAATTTATGAGAAAAAGCGGGCAAAGCTTTATTCGGAAGTCGTAGCATGATAACAATTGGAAAAGGTGATCTTCCAATCAGGAATCTACCTAAATATGCACGTAACCTCCACGTAATACGTTTCTTCTGTACCGTGGTTTCAAGGATTGTTGGCGGGGATTGGGGTAAAATGTCAAATTATACATTTCAGAGAACTTTACCATGGATAGAGTGTTCTAAACAATATTTTTTAAGATTATACAGTTTTTCTCTGCCATGGATTTTAAAAAATATCCGAATCACCAGATGGAATTAAAGTTTTGAAGAGAAAAAAAGACGAAGCACATTTGGTGGAAATCTGGAATATGCCATATTCATTTAGGGGTGGACGGTTAGGTGAAAACGGAGAAATGAATACTTAAAAAAACACAGAGAAATACCTAGACATGGCCAAACAGTTGAAAATTCCTGAAAGACTATCCTTCCACTGAATGAAGTTAGAAGATTAAGTGAGGACATCACGAATGTTTGGGTATCATACATCGAATTTTACAAAATATGCCTGCGCTAAAACAAACAATCAGAAATAACAGATTCTTAACAAAGAGTACAGAACAGAAACTAGGATAATGCTGTAAAAAGTTCATAGGGTGAAGATATTTTGACAAAAAAAGAACACACTTTTGGTTAATGGAAGTCAGAAGTGATGACGAAGAATCAATCATCTAATAAATTTTCTGATACCATACTTTTGGTAAAAATTATTTTTATCAAAATAATTCTATTCATTTTGAAATGTAATATTATTCACTTCTCAGAATTTTACATTATATTCTTGTTTTGTGCAACAAAGTTTCGTCTAAACAGAGTTTTTTCAGAACCTAATAGCTTGCAAAGAGGCATTTTTTATATCGAATTCTGCTATTTCTTTCCTCGAGGTTAAATAAAGGCAGGAGATATCTTAAAATGCATTTCGTTAAAATTAACATCCGTTGAATTTTGTCAAGGGAAGAATAATAAAAGAAATAGTTGAGAGAAAAAAAACTAAAGCACATAAAAAATGTTTATCAAAATAATACTCTTCATTTTGAAATGTAATACACACAGGTGCATTGAAAATAGCTCACCAAGAAGGGCGCATCGTATTGAAATGAAATTTAATACGCATAATGAAACAATTGAAAGATTCACGTGATCCAAAAATCAAGACAATTAATCAAATACAGTGTGTGCAATTAGACAAATTCAGTGCAACCTCAATAGCGCGTCGGACCACCTCCTCTGCTGCAATGTATTGCCGCAACAGGGTCCGGAATTGCGTTGATTAGACGTCTGATGTTGTCCTGAGACAGTTGGACCCTCAAATCTTGAACAGCCACCTCCAAACCATGTACAGAGTGACACAGCGACATCTGGTGCTTCAGCTGGTCCCACACATTCTCTATCGAAGACAAGTCCGGGGAGTGGGCTGGCCATGGAAGAGTATGAACATGACGTAGGAAGTCTTGAGCAACTCGAGCTGTATGCGGACGAACATTATCTTGCTGGAAACTTACCCCTGGAAGACCATTTAGGGAAGGTCCCACGTGGGGTCGAAGAATGTCATTAACATAACGCTGGCCCGTTAAGGTTCCATGTGCCACAATTAGAGTGGACCGGCTTTCATAGGTTATGGCCCCCACAGACCATTAAGCCTGCTGTGAAGGTAGTTTGTCGCGCGACAGCGTGGGTGGAATTGTACCGTTCACCAGGGCGCCTCCACACCCGTACGCGGTTATCATCTGTCCCCAAATCGAACCAGAATTCATCACTAAACACCACGTTTTGCCAATCTGTGGCATTCCACATCGCTCTGGTATGGCACCACTGCAGACAGAGTCGCCAATGTTTCGGTGTTAAAGGCAGCACACGAAAAGGGCGCTTGGATTGAAGATTCGCTTCCGCAAGGCGTCTGGAAATTGTTTGTGGAACAACTGGCACTCCTGCATCTGATTGGATCATGGAACGAGTCACTGTGGGATCCACGAGCGCTTGCCTCACGATCCTTCGATCCTCTCGCCTCGTCGTCTTCCTGGTCGCTCCAGACCCGGTAGCATATTTACAAACCCTACCCTGATAGAACTGAGGCAGGAAATCGGATAATAGGATTGGCTCGCTTCGCCGAGAGCCGATGACGTCGTTCTTTGCTCTCGTGTGTGTACTTTTCATTAGTATAATTTTTTACAGTGTGGGATGTTTTATTTTTTGTGATATTTTAAAAAATATCATTTTTAAAAATATTACAACCCACGGAAGAATGTTTCCTGTGCTCAACTGTGGAAAAACGGAGAAGAAAAGTAGGACGACCCTTGTTTTGTTATGATTGCCGTACGCTTCGTGCGAGAGCTGAAAACGACGTCACTTCTCCTCGTAGCCAATGATATTGACTGATTTCCTGCCTCGGTTCTATCAGGGTAGGGTTTGTAAATATGCGACCCGGTACGCCGCACGTAAGTACCATCTCGTGTCCACATGTTCTGACTGCACACTCCGAACGATGGACCTGGCGAGCAACACGGCACGTCGACCAGCCTGCGGTTTTCATGCCAATGATGCCATCATCTCAAACTCGCTTAACTGTGAGAAATGCCTTCTCACACGTCTACCTGGCATTCTTCGCTTACTAATGTGCTCCTCGAGTTTGAATGTTGACTAGAATGAATCGTCACGTTTATGAATTTCCCACTATGCGACGGTTTATATGGGGCCTACTTTCAGATTTCAGCGCCATTGCAGGGTGTGTGGTCATGCGCAATGGCACAAAACTTGGATCATTTGCATATCGGATCTCATTGTACTTATTTGCGAAGTTTCACGATTGTACCTTTCTTCCTTCTTGGTGCGCTATTTTCAGTGTACCTGTGTGTATTATTCACTTCTCAGAATTTTACATTATATTCTTGTTTTGTGCAAAAAAGTTTCGTTCAAAACCGGTTTTTTTCCCTGAACCTAATAACTGTGTTATGTAGGGCAATAAATGGATTTTCATAACCATGTTGTGTGGAGTTTATAATAAATTTCACTCAATCTGTACATCTTTAAAAGAAATCTCAGAATTCATTTCCTCATCAGTTGTGTGCTACATTCATTATGAAAGAGCATGTTATAAGTAGAACCTACTTTAATACAATTTTGTTTAACCTAACTTGTTTCTTGTTTGAAAAGATGGAATATTGTAATTTACTTTTCCCTCACAACCTGATGTGCTAGAATTTTTAAATTTTGTACACTCGTGCGTTATCGATGACGATGTTCTATTTTAATATTTTCAGAACTTAAGTATCAGTTAATTGTGTGATGTATTTCAGCATAGCATGAAGAATCGATTAGCCTTCTTTATGAAAAATAATATGTTTATTGGACCTCTTCCATAGCACAAACATGTAAAACAAACAAATACACTTACATCACAAACGTTACGTCACTGACTTGCATCGAATTCCATGTTCAATCATCATTATTCTTTTCCGTTGATAGGCAACGTTAGCAAAGGACAAATATATCTTTGCCACACTATTTTTATAAACTTTAGGAAATAATTAATGCCAAACGGTTTTTTTAATTAATTTCTTTTCCAGCCAAACGATATTTTTAAATTAATTTCTTTTATGTCCAAACGATTTTTTATCTAATTAATTTCTTTTCTTTAAAAATTTTAATAATTCTACAAATATATATTTTTTATTCGTTACGACTATTACAATAGATTGAATAAAGTTTTATTCCACACGACTGCGCCACCTGGTGAGAAATTTAAGCAAAAATTGATTTCGCAGTTTCTTAACATTTATAACAATTAATTATAAATTAAAGATTAAAAAATAGCTAAAATATCTACTTTTTAGTAGCCCCCCAAAAAGTGTGTTTTAAAAACTGTATTTATTAAATTTATTTGTAGGGCACTATTTTCTTTTGGTGTAGAGATCACAGGGTACATCACAAGTATGTGGACACCGATGCTGATCCTTACAATATCAATCGTGGATTCTTTTTTGCCCATATAGGATGGCTCTTCTGCAAAAGGCACCCAGATGTTATCACAGCTGGCAAAAAACTGCCTATGGATGACCTACTGGCTGATCCAGTAGTTAGATTTAATAGAAAGTAAGTGACTCTTTCAAATTTATCGAAGGGGCCATGGTGGACCAACAACAGTCTTTGGGCTTCGGTATCGTGGGGTCACTTTTATCAGTGGCGAATCCAGGAAGTTAGCTATTTGACTACAGCCCCCAGCCCTGAACCAAAATTCTTGATTTTCTTTTCAAATCAATACATTTGCTTGTTCCTAATTTCTCTCTTCTATACATATAAAAGGCAATGTGTGCGTGTGTGTGCCAGACGAATCTATCGCACGAATCTATCGATCGATGTCCAGACGAATCTATCGCACTTAGAGCCATGAAATTTGGCACACAGATTGACGTAATGGTGACTCAATGCACCTCGGAGCCAGAATTATAAAATTTAATATAGAAAATGTTTTATTAATGTTTTGGGTCATTTTTGGCACGTTTACGGCTGTAGTATCTTTTCTAATGATCGTTGAAAAATAATTAATGTACCACCGGATAGAACAAACAATTTTCGTTCTAATGAAATTTGTTTTGAATTTCCAACATAATTTACTGAGTTTTGAGTAAATAATCACTTCAATTGAGTAATCAATCATAATAATAATCACTTTTTTGATAAGGATTTCTTGAAATTGATAAGGATTTCTTGAAATTGATAAGGATTTCTTGAAATTCTCGCATCTGACGTTCCAACAACTCTATAATTTTCAATTTTTTTCAGCTTATAACTGGAACGTTTCTGTCGGACTTAAAACAAGAACGGTTAAAATATCTTATTCAGTTTTTTAAATTAATTTTTCCCTGATCAGTTCAAACAATTTTTTTGCTAGAGAGATTTGACAGCGAAGATTTCTCCGGACGATCCCAGAATTCATTGTTGCTTCCTCGCAGCAGATAACGTAATTTTCTTTTATTCCCAGCCAGCATTTCTACAATCCAATTAATTTCAGTGACGTCATTACATTCGCGTCATTGTCGCGAGGAAAATTAAGCGAAAAAATCATTAATGTGTATTTTTTGTTTTGATTTTGTTTTCAAAAACTTTTTCTTGTCATTGTTGGCATTTTCCCTGTTTCCACGGGCTAAGTTTAAAATAAAACGTGGCAACATTGCTTTCTAGCTTTGACAGGCTCGAAAATTTTACCGCTTTTGTAGTCTTTCCACTCGTATTTGTAGCGTTAACGCGGTCAAAAACATTTTGTGGCCAGTTATTTACTGTTTTTCTTATTAAGATATCGAAAGTATTGTACTGTTCTTTATGATTCTTATTGTCAGGTGGGTAAAGTTAAAGTGCTTTGACTTACATAAGCCGTGAGTTCACGAGGATACAAAATTTCTATGAACTCAGCCCTCCCTTGACCAAAATCCTGGATTCGCCTCTGACTTTTATTATAATACAGTGGAATCTCAGTTGTCTCCTTCCTTTGGTGTGTTGCGGAAGTTTGGAGAATGGTGGTGACGGTTCAGGTGACGTCTTTGGCATCTGACCACGGCTCACAATTATGATCCCCATCCCAGTATTCTTCGTGTTGTTTCACATCAAGGCCGAACTAAAACCGACATAGAAGAGGACTGCCAATGTCGGTTATTTCATAGAAAAACTTGGTATTCAACTAGGTAATTCACGAAATACCTAGTTATTCTATAAAACAACGGAATGAAAATAAGTAGGTAATTCATGAAATACCTAGTTAATCTATAAAATAACGGAGTGAAAATAAGTAGATAATTCATGAAATACCTAGTTATTCTATGAAATAACGGTGTGAAAATAAGTAGGTAATTCATGAAATACCTAGTTATTCTATGAAATAACGCAGTGAAAATAAGTAGGTAATTCATGTAATACCTAGTTATTCTATGAAATAACGGAGTGAAAATAAGTAGATAATTCATGAAATACCTAGTTATTCTATGAAATAACACAGTGAAAATAAGTAGGTAATTCATGAAATACCTAGTTATTCTATGAA